>NW_019091360.1:1488626-1536979 GCF_001949145.1 Acanthaster planci
TGGTGCTACCGCAAACCTACTTTCTATTAGGCAATCAACCAGTGATCAAACTATGGCTTGTATTTGCTCTTGCTCATGAATACACTGGAGCTATGACCAACCTATCAGGAAGTCAACATCGTCGTGTCGCTGGCAGATTACGGGGATGACACCGGCAAGAAGGTCCATGCCTTTCCTGTACACAAGGCGACTGACGACCACGATGGTTACTGCATACAATGAAGAGGAAAAAACACAAACTAATGGTTTTAAGGTCAGTAAGACAACTACGTGCTGAACAGCTGAGAGTGGAATTTGATTCCACGATGGGGTGTACACAGACTCTAATGTGACCCGCTCTGCAAAAAAGGGTACGAAGGGACACTGTGCTATTTCACACTAAGGGCTTTTTTATGTGGACAGGGTGATTTTTTACTTCCTGGTTTATTGGCTTCTATTACATCAGTGCAAGAAACCTAACTGTTGCTATGGGTATCAAGAGACTTTTTCTTGGCTGATTTCTTTTTCCACTTCCTGTGTTTAACGGGCTTTGTTTCTGAAAGTAATTCTGTTGCTGTGTATGATATGATTATGCAGAAATGAATATATCCAGATTGCAAAATGCCACAGGGTTCAAACCTACACCAAATTAAAGCTTATAATGTAACCTATTCAAAAGTGTATGTGACTCACTTTGCAAAAATGTCCCATAATACCCATTTTTGTGGAGCTGGTCACAAATCATAATGTTTATTTGGTTAAGATATTGTGTTTCGTCACCAATCGGAACTCTATTAAAGTTGGATTACATGAACTACATGTAAGTGACTATCTTGGCTGGGAGTGGACAGGCAGGTATTTTTTTTTTTCGCTGGAAAGGGAAAGGCAGATATTTCACTCAAGATGAAACTCTGCTATTGGAATCAACAACAACAATTGATGAATGCTCAAGGAAATTTGGGGAAAGAGCACACGGCAGTTCAAGTTCCCAAGTGATTCACCTACTTCTGTCCGGGTTCCTTCGAGAGAGGTCGGGCATGAAGACACTGGAGTCGACTGCATTTGGTATGACGGACACGATGTCCGGTGGTAGACAGGCCCTCAGAACAGTGTTCTCCTTGCTATATGATGGTTATAAAGATATCAACATATCAGATAAACCTCATCCCAGACTGCTGAGGGTCGAGATCTGGCTTGATCGAACTGTCTGCTCCGAGAAGGCACTTTTTATTTCGGAATGACATCANATTTGTGCACATTTGTGCCGTAAACCCAAAAGAGGGTTAAAGTTGGATTACATGAACTACATGTAAGTGACTATCTTGGCTGGGAGTGGACAGGCAGGTATTTTTTTTTCGCTGGAAAGGGAAAGGCAGATATTTCACTCAAGATGAACCTCTGCTATTGGAATCAACAACAGCAACAATTGATGAACGATCAAGGAAATTTGGGGAAATATGTGGGAAAGAGCACATGGCAGTTCAAGTACCCAAGTAATTCACCTACTTCTGTCCCATTTCCTTCGAGAGAGGTCGGGCATGAAGACACTGGAGTCGACTGCATTTGGTATGACGGACACGATGTCTGGTGGTAAACAGGCCCTCAGAACAGTGTTCTCCTTGCTATATGATGGTCATAAAGATATCAACATATCAGATAAGCCTCATCCCAGACTGCTGAGGGTCGAGATCTGGCTCAATTGAACTGTCTGCTCCGAGAAGGCACTTTTTATTTCGGAATGACATCGCTTTGGGAGGAATTCACGACTTTTGCATCAAAGTTCATGTTTGCTTGGCGCAAGCCACGCTGGGCCCACACAGCCAATTTCTGCACAAATGCATGGTCTTTGGGTGTGCGCCTGATGCATGTTCAAGCCGAGCTAAGAAAACGTCCCACCAGTTTGTCTTTTCTTTTCAAGTGAGGGGGGTGTTCCTAGAGTGGACATGTCAGAACAGCCAGAAAAAGATGACGAGATATTTAGGGATGCTCAGCGTCAGCCACATCAAATGCTGTTTAACCTCAAACATAAATCTGAGTATCGGTATTTTGATAAATTTGTCGTTTGATGTCTTTTATCCAATTATCGCAGCTGTGGGTCCCCCTTAAAATCAAGATTGAACCGTACAACGAGGTGAGTTTAGAGGAGGAAAAGAAATCCATGGAACATTTGACAGAGGAGTTGTAGCTGTGACAATAAGATGCAGTACTTTGATTTAATAGGAGCTTTCAGTAGAACGAAGGCATATATTCACATCCTATTAGCTATGCTTATGTTCATCTCACACTTGGTTTTTTATTGGTACAACGGGCACAAAAGTAGAAAACCTGAAAAGCACTCTGAAATTCTAGACTGTTGAGTAACATATTGATTTTGTTCGCCTAAATTATTTTTTTCCAGTCTCAAACTGTACCCCTCAAAGAAGTCCTAAAGAACTAAATGGGCGCTTTGGTATCAATGTACCTTGTGTGGGAGACGCATACAACGTGGTTGATATCGGCGAGTGTGAAGCTCAAGAGTTTGTTAGTGAGGATGGAGCTGATGTCGGCAAAACCGAAGAGGGAGTGATCAGTGAAGACTGTCTTTAAATTCATGGCACGGCCGTGGATTAAGGCTTCGTGGGCCATGGTGGAAAAGGCCTGAAATATGTCAAAATTAAAAACAGAGGGTGAACAGGAGAATGCCAAAACTGAAATTGTGTAGAAATTCTTGAACTCTCCAAAGTACGTCAACCACTTCTTGCAGAATGATGTGTTTTGAATGCAGTGACGTCCTGTGGCAGTCGAACGGAGGATGTTTTGGGCGAATTCAATATAGGTCAAGACTTATCCCCATGCTTGAGTGACTCCTATTGAGTTCGTACACATGCCAGGTTCAAGCTTGCCCGTGGAAGTTGAGCATGTTCCGAGCCTCCAAGCCACGCCTGGGCATTGTAGAAAATTTTGCTCTGCGACACTGTTTCAGAGTTTCCAAAAAGTAACAAGGTGAGAAATGTCATAAATATCTTGACCAAATGGCCACCAAGGGTCAGCCCAGCCTTGGTAACGCCCAATTTTGTGAGAGACTGTTATCGTTGTGCACAAGTGAAAAAGTCACCTGCTTTATTGATCACTTAGATTTTCATCTAAAGGGGATTGAGCGAAACTACATTGTGCAGCTCTGAAGAAATAAGTCGGCACCAGAATACCAGGGCGCTCAAACTTCAGCTCACCGAATGGCCATGGATGATGGTGATCTGTTCCCTGATGAAGATGTAACGCATTAATGCCATGGTTCCAAACACCGTTGGAAACACACACTCATTGTAGAACACCACAAAGGGTAGATAGTATACCTACAGAAGAGTTAAGCAACCAAACATTGAATATATACGAATGGCATAGCACCTGGGGAGATGGTTGAGGGGAATAGCATAGCACCTGGGGAGGTGGTTGTGGGGGATAGCTGAGGTGGTTGAGGGGAATAGCATAGCACCTGGGGAGATGGTTGGGGGAGTAGCATAGCACCTGGGGTGGTGGTTGGGGGAGTAGCATAGCACCTGGNGGAGATGGTTGAGAGGAATAGCATAGCACCTGGGGAGGTGGTTGGGGGAGTAGCATAGCACCTGGGGTGGTGGTTGAGAGGAATAGCATAGCACCTGGGGAGATGGTTGAGAGGAATAGCATAGCACCTGGAGAGGTGGTTGGGGGAGTAGCATAGCACCTGGGGAGATGGTTGAGAGGAATAGCATAGCACCTGGGGAGGTGGTTGGGGGAGTAGCATAGCACCTGGGGTGGTGGTTGAGAGGAATAGCATAGCACCTGGAGAGGTGGTTGGGGGGTTTTAGCCTCCCAATATTTGGCAAATAATAATATTAATGTGTCCCGTCTGCGGAAAACCATTTTTTTCCCCACAAAAGCCTATTTTGCACCAGCGCAAATCTCAAACGGGTGACCATAACTAAAAATCATGTAAATTCTGTTAAATGGGCCACTGAGAAGAAAAGGTGCCTGTTGCCCAATACTGCCCCTTTGAACAGCACTGTCGGAGAAGAGTTACTATAGCTCATGCATATTCATGATTGACCCTCAAAGTCTCATTGGTCCCTTCACCACCACCATATACCAGTCGCTATTTGTTGTTGCCATACCTCATACATATTCATGATCAAGGGCCGAACTCTGACTGGTCCATTCACCATCACATGCCAGTTGATATGTTTGCTGTTCACCCAGGCCCTCAAAATAAGAACCCACACAAGTCAAATAGGTACCACTATGTTCCCTAGAAATGGTTCATGAAACTGTTACACGGGTCAAGTACGCAAGCGTGCTACACACGAAAAGACGGCAGCAAATGTACGCACTGCCTTTCCCTCGCTCCCAAAATTTTTAATGGCAAAGGAATATGTCTGAGGTATGGTAAATGTTAACAAATGTAAGATGGCATAGGCTATTTTGGGTGGAAAGTTGACTTCAGCTCCCCTCATTATTAGCGGGGCTTCAGAGACCGGTTTGTAAACTTCAAATACTGCACCTCGAGGAGCAAAACTTGACTGTCCACCCTGAAACCATGTAATATCTGTATAGAGCACTGAAGTGTGACGTCATTTAGAACTGGAAAGTGTAGTGCAAACAAATGGAGTACATGTACGTGTTTGTGTACTGGTTCTCATGCTGATGCCTTTTACACCAATAAGTGAGTGAACGACATACGGTATTCACCTTGGAACTCTGGACTGTTTACCGGGCACCCACCAGAGAATCCACGCACAATTCAAACACACAGGTAGATTGAACTGTTGCCTGGCTAACACGACCAACCATCCTCAAATCATGTGCATTTGTATGCTGGTTCAAATGTTGGAAAGGTGTATCACAGAGGCATTTATGTTACACCTCACATTTTAATACAGAAAAAATAGACTAACTGGATCCAATTTAGGTTTCAACTTGAAATGGGTATCTCCGTCTGTACCTTTAGGTTGTTGGCCATGTAGTGTACCCCAACACGGTCGCCGTAGGAATGGGTGACCACAATAACCTGGATTATTGGAGAAAACAAAAATTGAAACTATGAAGGAGGCCTCACAGACCATGTCATAACAATATCTCACTCCTACAGAAATACAACCTTTGGTTGATTGAATTTTCTTGTACTAAATCGTTTTGCATATATTCAAACTTCTGTCCCAGCAAATTTTGATTTTATTTTTTTTTTACATCAATGAGGATTTGCTGTATGAAATACCAACATGTATCAGTTTTTAGATTTGGTGCTGATCCTGGAAAAATATACCACAGTTACGTACAGGCACTCGCCGCTTGGAACTTACTTTGTGGCCTCTCTGGAGAAGGCACTGCGAAAGTTGGAAGATGTGATTCTCCACTCCTCCCGTGTTGGGGAAGAAGAAATCGGACACCATGCTACAACGAAGAACACAGATGCAGTGGTGTTGAAATTACTGACAGAATACCAGCTACACTGCAGTTTACAAAGATTGAGAGGCAATCAGATGAAAGTATATCACAAGGTTTATAGGCTCATCTTATTTTGACTGCTGATACACCAATTATGCCTGCCAAGTCATGTGACCTGTAGAGGGTATCAAACATCAACAAACACGGCGTCCTCCCATAGCAAAATGTGTTTTAACTTTTTAGTGTTGTTTATAAAAAATGAAGACCATTTTTGGCATATTACTCAGCGAGTGCCAAAAAACAATTTAGCAGTGAAAACTTAGAAAATACAGAATTGTTCAGATTTTTTCTCATACGGGTTTGTGTACAGAGTATCAAGTGGCATCCATAAATGGAATTCTTTCCATTTGACGGGTATTCAAGGATATGTACTGTATCACACTAGGGCCTAATTTCATGGCGCTGCTTACAGCAGAATTCCGTGCTTACAATCTCCATTCTGCGCTAACCGCACTACCAGAAAAATTCTGCGCTAACCTTTTAAGCACGGAATCCTTAGTTACGGGATGTACATGTACGCATGTGCGCAAGCCAAAATTCCTTGCTAACCTGTGAAATATGTTCACCGTAAGCACAGAATTTTCTGCTACGGTATAAGTGCCGATTTTTCACTTGCGGTAAGCAGCGCCATGAAATTAGGCCCCGCTGTTAAGTTCCGCCTTGAATTTTGTGCCAACTCACTGTACTCGGTCCTGAGTTGATTTGCCTTTGAATGAAACCCACTTGTAGGATACTCAACTCGGGAAGGAGGACAATCAATCTGCACAAGAGTCAAAACTATCATGTGATTTCGCTGCGCCATCAGTCAGCAAAGATCCCGCATGAAACGTCTGACTTTACTTCCCTGTTTTTGAAATAATCACCACTTTCGGAGTACACATGGTGTTTAGTCGCCATGTGTTGGGCAAGGAACAAAACTGGTTCCTGCCGTCATTGTTATCTACGTGCATGCGGGAACCAGTAATAATAATGTTTGGTGCGCGTGTGCATGATTGCAGTGCTAGAAGAGAAATCATACAACTGGCATCTAACCAGTGAATTTTTTTTTCAAAAAGTAATTTTTCCCCCCCCAAAAAAATATTTAGGGCTTTTCTATGCAAATACATTGTTGTACATGTAATAGAATCTGACATAAGATATTGTGAATTCACTGTTCCAGGTTGGCGCCTGGATTGGTGATGGTACATGTTGTCATTTTGCAGTCTTCGCACGCCTACCTATCCCCTATACCCCTAAAGGGATAAAGCGACAGCATAAATGATGCGACAAAGAGCTATGAATGAAGATGCATCAGCATATGTAGTCTGGTTTCTTGACCTGGAACCATAAAAGTTTCTTTAATGATATTCAGCATATCAAAAGTGACTAAGTCGGGTGACAAGATGCGAAACAAAATGGCAATGCGGTCGTATTTCGCCGAACTCTTGTAAAAAGAATTCTGGTACTATGTGAAGAGATCTCACTGGTTGAGTTGCCTCTCTGTCAAAGTCGAGTTGTCCTAACGGACGACTTGGCAAACGGTCGAGTTGTCCGACATCAATTTGGGGGGACGACTTGACCCGGGGACGACTCGACCCGTTAATTCCACGTAGAATTTTCTGAACGTCATTAGACTAGTACTCAGTAGTAACTAGTATCATAGTACTCGTGACCGTGCTGACTGAATTAAACTGTCCCTAAGCCAACAACACAGCTTACAGGTAGCTTACCATATCCTGTGCTTCATATCTCTTGCTTCAAACGGACGAAACCCAAAAGAGCAACGACAGGAATTCAGAAGGAAAAGTGTTCACTAACAACGGATAAAGTCGAAGGGGGGAAACGTGCGGATCGTGGGCGCGGCCATTTTGCACGGTGTCAGGTCAACTCGCCCCTTACTGACTCGCCCCTTTCCAACTCGCCCCCTCGTAAACTCGCCCCCGACCGACTCGCCTCTTACCAACNAATCACTTACAAGTAGGCTAATCTTGTTGAAGCATGGAGGAAGGAACACAAGTGACCCGATATCTAGTTCTGTTGTTATGTACCCAGTTCAGACAAGCGCTGGCCGGCCCGGCCGGGCAGAGTCGACCCAAAATGTTTAGATTTATTTTCGTAATTTTTTTGGGAGTGATTTTAACTCGTGATATTCGTATTTTTCTTCCTTTTTTTGGAATTAAATATCTTTGAGATTGTTTTTAATTTCTTTACTAGTAACTTAATGTATATTCCTCCGGTAGCTTTTTTAATTAAACGATGTCATGTAGTTGAGAAGACATTCCAATCTTGTCAATTTCCTTTTGGTGTTTCCCTATCTAGTTATACCTGACTAGAATAATTATAACTTACCCCTTTGCCATAAATCCTGTCTCCCTAACACTTCCATAGGTTTGCGTTGCCGGACATTATGCCTAATATGTACCATTTTTTTATCCGAAATAGTCCGCAAAGTTAATTAATATGGTAGAGTGTGGGTGTTGTGGCGCACAAAATCCCATAGACAATACACAGGAAACGCTGCGCCATGGCCCATACACACGATAATACTGAATTAATTTTACCAATATCAAAAAAATATTGTTACCCCCCAAATTCCACAGAAAGGAAATATCCACCAAGCTTTAAACATTTTAACTATCATAATTCTCAACTTTGAGTGCCCGCGGCAAACCCCAGAATCTATTTTTAAGGGCAGCAATCACCGATTCCATCCCTGACTGATTGTGTTTTTTATTAAATGGTGAATGGGCCGGCCATACGTGCTTGGATAACTTAGGGGGCGAGTTGGCGAGGCGGGGAGTCAGTCAGGGGGCGAGTCGGTAAGGGGAGAGCCGGTAAGGGGCGAGTCGGCCAGGGGGCGAGTTAACCTAAAATCTTTTGCACTCATCCGTTCTCGGACCTGCACGCAGCTAGCTGCACGCGCGCAGCAACGACGGTACGTGGATCCAACCGTAAATCGCGCAGCGCGCCCTCTTGTGAGACCAGTACATTCTGGGTCCAGGGTATGCAGACTTGACAGGTGTAAACTGAGCTCGATATTATTTTCCTATCTCCGTGAAATAAACATAGAATTATTTCATCAGCTCTGGCCGAAAGTTTTTTTTTACACGTGACGTACAAACTTGACTTTCGGTTGCGCGTTCCGAAGTTTTGTGGTTGTATATTGTAGATCTAATGAAAAGAAAATTGAAACCCAGTCTGAATAAAACAAGATCCTCGATTTATTTTTTCAAACCGAATCATCTCTGAAAAAATCGACGTCAAGCTCTGTAACATAGGCCTACGTCACAGGTGCTATTTTAAAAGATTATGATCGAATGAAGCCGGTCGAAAGCCACAAGAAGAAGATAGGGAACCGACTAAATATGCTTGGGGCGAAACAGAGCAAATACACGCCATGTCCCCCAAAAGGATGCAAGAAAATGTAGAGTTTGTGCCCTTAAAGTTTAATTACTAGAAGCCTAATCGAAAACAACAACAATATGCGTTTTCCGTCTTCAAAATGCAACCTCAAAGGAATTCCTGATAGCACTTTATGCTCTGGTGCATACTGAGGAGTGATTTTTTTTCCGAAAAGTGCCACCAACTTCACTTTTGAATCGAGGTGTGTTTACCGGGACCTATATCTGGATCGTCAAATTAAAAGCAAGATGAAACAAAAACACTGGTTTACACTTTTATTTTTTAATGAGGATAGTACATTTCCTTGCAACATTTTCTGCGCTGCCTTGTAAAACATATGCAGGTGGATCGTCAGGGCTCAAATGAGGAAGCACATGCGTAGGCTGACAAAGCCTTGGCGCCACAAGCCGACCCTGACTCACTACGGTCCTCGATCTAGCCATGGAGCTACATGGAGTAGACACAGTGGCGTTGTTAGGCTCTTCTTGGGGGGTGTGAGAATCAAAAGTTTCCACCCTTGACGACGCGAGTGAGTTTGTATAATGGTCGGCTCTTTCAGAAACCTTCTGAAACAGGTCTTTATGTCCCCACATAAGTAACACATATCGACACACCACGGATGATGTGAAAACACCTCCCCCCATAAAAAATCCCAATTTTCCAGAGGAGGGCAAGGGGAGTGGCAAGAGTTTTCACAGGGGACTGTTACCCCTGGCAGTGCCATTGAAATACACCCATACACTGTGGGCAGGATTAAGATAATTCACTTTCATTTTAGTCATCACTACAGCTGTCAGGATAACCTGTACAACTTCCTCTATCAACGATATAAAACTAACGGTTTTCAGCACTTTCACAATAACAAAGAATACTGCAAAACGCTGGGCATTTTTTTTACCAATGCCGGGTACCAGGTGAATCGCCAACTATTGAGCAAGCAGATTACCCAACTGCGTTGATTTTCTCCTAATGGAAAAACTTGTCTCATTTTACCAAATTGTTGTACAAAATGTTATTCGCACTAAAACTTTTTCCCCGTTATTCTTTTTTTGCCCAACAGTTAAGCGATTCGCCTGGTACCTTGCTTTGGGCAAAAAGAAAAAGAAAAAAAATCCAGCATTTTAAACTGAAGTGCTGATATTTTCCGCCAGCAAATTTCCAGATGTTTTGTCATCAAACCTCCCTCTTAAAAAGTAAAAGCGAATTTTAAAAAAGGTCAACGGAACTGTGCGTAAAGTCCTAACATTTAATTTTTTGACTGTTTATGACATTTTCTGACAATATAAGAATGGAGAGCAGAAGAAAAAACCCCACTGATTTCTTAGTAAATGTTCACAGAAAGGCAGTGATTGAGAATTTGGGCATGGGGACACTCGCTAGGCGTTTTCCCAGGAGGGGTTGGGGGAGCAACTAACTGATAAACCACACAGTGGATAGGGATGTATTTTGATGTCTTTTCAAGCACATTGGCGAGTTTTTCCCTTCCCTCCTTCTTGGAGGGGGTGTTTCTTTCGGTGCCCACCCCGTTTTCCAGGGAGCATCTCCCCCGTGACCAAGTGGGGTGGAGTGGGCAATATACATACACCTTTTCTAGGGGAGGGCTCTATCACCTCCTCATATACCCCTAGCGACACCCCCTGGTTATAAAGGACAAGCTTGGCAGTGTTATTTCGGTCGGTCCAAAAAGTCCCTTCTTGATGCAGGCTCTAAATTAAAACGGCAATTTCTGTCAACGAAACCAGAAACGCGATGTTATCTGGAAGACAAATAGAAAAGATTCATTGCTTCATTCAGTCACCCGATCTGCAAACGTCGTCGGTTATTGCTCAATCAAGTTTACGCATGTCACAATGTGCTCCGACCAATCCCAAACCGTGATACATTTCCCAACCATTGCTCCAGCCAATCCAGAGTCGCGATAGATTATCTGTGTGTTTATTGCACTGGATAACATCATCGGTGTATTATTAGTAACAGAACAAGAAATCACCGGACATGATGCATGCGGCGTGTTTCCGCCCGATAAGGCCGCCTGGGATAGGGCGGTGTTCCCAGGCCGACATCAGTCGCCTGTACGCGCTGAAGATGACGACAATATCCATTTTCTTTTCGCAGGGGAATTTTCTGACGAGACCCTGTTGTAAACACATACCTTTAACCTCTCAGATACAGGGCCACTAGTGTTTCTTGACTATATAAACGAGAAGCTTTGTTTTAGACTGCCATTTACAAGCAGTTCCTGATTCTGTACGCACAACAGCTCCACTCACCCCAAAACGGCCGATCTATATTCATTAAAAACAATTGCTGCCAGTTTACTGTCTGTGCTGGAAAATTTCTGCTTTTTACCATCACACAAACTTGGGCTGTATCAACCTTCAACTGAAGTCTAACCATTGAAATACCACGGATTTAGATCATCGAAAGCTTGACGGATTTGGATCACCCATGTCAACAATGACCACATTATGGAACGGATGCCATGCGTTCGCATGAACCAAAAATATTGACAATTTCCTATAACGCTGGATAGATAGCTGTCATCTTCTGGTCGCTTCACACGAGCGATTTATTTGTAACTGACCACACACACGCTAATCATGAGGACTTTGGATAGAAAAAAACCGAAGCTTAGCAAGAAAGAAGTGTTTCTTCCCGACTTAGGAGAGGTAAGTGTTTTACCGTCATTTTACTGGAAAGGGCGCTGCCGGTCCGAAAAATCAGAGGATTTTTTTTTTGTAAATTTGACAAAATGATATCCATGCGTCTTAAAAATACATAATGTATCAGTGCAAACCAAGTCGCAAGGCGGTTTCAGACGAAAATTTCACGTCAGCTGAAACTTGTTGCTAGGAGGGGCGATAAAATTTACCAGCGCCCTTATTTGCTGAACCTCACGATGACCCATTCACGGGGATGCAATGTTGTGATTTGAAAAGTTTACAGTTTCTGACACAGGGTACACAATAGCTCAATGGAATTGCCCCCCAATGGCAAGATGCGCTGTGAATATTTCATTTAATTTTAGTTTGGATCTCTGAAAGAGTTGTTGGTGAACGCCGACCCCAACTCCTTCTGTTGTTGGCTTTCAGGTGGCGTATGCCGTAGAACAAGACAGAGACATCTTCACACATGAGAAAGAAAACCCACGAAGGTAAATGACTGACTGAGCATAGGTGTTAACGTCCTTCGCAGACTAATTCAAATTTCGTGAGTAAATCCGAACCAAATCATAACATAAACCAAGCACACACTCAACCCAGTAATCACATATCTTAATTGGGTCAATTCGATTGGAACGAGTGACCACCAATTTTGAGTGTTGGTGTCAAACACGGTTCTAGATCCAGTGGTGCAGTTAATGGTGGAAGGGGGACGTGTCTACCCCGCTTATGTTCGTGACCCTGGGGGTCTCCAGGGGCCCCTGCCTATACTTGAAATCTTGAAATGGACGCAGCTCATGCACAAGCCGAAGTTCATTATTCTTCCTGTGCGAAAAACACTGTCCATACGGCCCCCCTCGAACTTTCGTCCCACTTACGCCACGGTTTAAAACGAAATATTCTCCAAAATATATATTCTATGTATTTGAAAGGCAAATGAAAAAAAAACTAAAAGTGCAAAATAAACTCGTTTTGAAAATCAAGGAAAAGCCTATTTTAATTTGTCTTTGGAGCACGTCTAAAGGTTTCAGATACGGTTGTACTGGTCCCTGATCTCTCCCACGAGGCACGTACCAAGAGAGAGAGAGAGAGGGGAAAAAAAACGCTCAATTGACTAAGGGGGGGTTGTCAGAGATAATTACAGGGGAGCTCCAATATGCTAGTCTCTCCCACTAATGACGGATAACCGGGGCCTCTGTGAGCTGTTCGACATTATCAGATCAAAAGAATATGCTTGTTGGCACATTAAACATGTGACCGCCAATATACATGCCCGATGCCGTGGCTTGTCGTTACCTCCTCTTTACACGGATTCCTTCCGTTCAAAGGGGTCACCTACTACATTTAAGTGGAACTTGCAAGTTGTTCTGGAAATTTTTGTTCTAAGAGAATTCAAAGGGGAACCCCAAAGAGTTTGCATTTGATGGAAATGTGATGGTCTGGGTTTTGCGAATCATAGGTCGGTTCTCGAAACTAGTCCAGTTAGACGCTTCCTTTGTTTTAAAGGAAAACAAATGGAGGAAGCATTGAAACGTTTAGCATTATACCGAACATGTTTCATATATTTCCGTTGCAGACGAACTATCATCATAGAAAAGTTACATGGCTCGTTTGGCTTTGATCTACAGGTAAGATTACATGAAATTCCTTTCTTTTTTTGCCTGCTAACTGTTGACTTCTGCTTACTTTTGAATAATTTATTGCGTGTATCAAATATACCAGCGCTCTGCCATTTCTCTTTTGAGAATACACATAGGCCTACATGTTTTATTCTAACTGTGTTCATGGTTTCTTTGTTGTTATTTTATGACAACACCCTAACATTTTGACTGTGTTATTAGTAATGCTGTGAAAATTTCTGAGGTAGACACGTCGTGTCATCGTGTTTGATACATACTCGACAGCCGCAGTTTCCGTGCGCAAATATCGCGTGAGGTTTTGCACTGCAATAACGTACAGAGAGCTTGTTTACAGAGCGTGTTTCCCCGTCTCTCGGGGTGAAAACCCGGGGGGGGGCACACTTGTTGATTTTCTTGGAGAGAAACCAAACACCCGTCTACAGCTTTGCACAGTCATGATTTTTCAACATGAAGGATACTTACTGCAGACGATCAGTTATGCAAATGTAACAAGGCAAATCGGTTGTTTCCTTGCTCTAAATCCGTCACTTTGTAACGAGGACACCTGCCCCCCCCCACCGTACACACCCAGCCGTTTTCCCGAATAACCAGAGTTACCGGTTTAAACAGAAGGGCTAGTAATTCACCAAAAGTGGGAAGTGGTAAACTTAGTGAACAAGTAAGTTGGAAATCAGCTCAGAGATTCCAGCTAACGATGTATTAGCCAAATCACTGTTCAACGATTGGTTTCAACAAAGCTAACAAGGTTTCAACTTGATTTTCGACAATAGAAACCTTTTGTTGGAATATTTCAAGTGCTTCACTGCTGTTTGTTATGTTTTCGTTTTCCGTACTTCCACATGCAGATTACAACACGTACACGTTGCCACGTCAATTAAAAAAAAGTCTGACTGATCCACCAGGAAACTGACATCAAAACGGGCAAACATTTGATTTCAATATCTCTGTTTCACAAGCACACTCGCCGTAACTGAGTCATTGTATGGACGTATAAAATAAGGATATTTCCTCCACAGTCCTGGTGGTCAGTGACACAATTACACCCAAGTATTGCGTTTTCTCTCCAAGAAAACGTTGGGCAACGTGTGGATTATAAAACTTTAAGCGTTGTCGCCACCCGCGCGGCCTGCATTAAACTTTAGCCTTTTTTTGCGTTGGGGCATGGCGCCATCTCATTCTGCTAAGGTGTGTCATCTAATGAAATATCCGCCCCCTCCCACACTGTTTCCCCCCACCGTGGGCAACCACCTGAGCCACATGATATCCCCCAGTCTCCCATCGGCAGTACAGAAATAGTTCCAGCCGGTGACACGCTCAATTTCTTTCCCCCGTCGTCTGCAGACGTATGCCATACACCACCGCGGCAGTGACGAGGTTGAGGTCTGCACGTACGTGTGTGACGTGTTCAAGGACGGAGCGGCACACCTGGCGGGAATGAGAAAAGGTGAGATGCACCATGGGATAGGCGCACTGAAGGGCGCATGGGGAGTGGGGTACACGACCGAAGCTTCGTTGGAAAATCTGTAACTACCAGCTTTGGGACAATGTTACTGCAGTTGTTTAAGCAAATCGATTTTTACGTTTTATTCACTTACGGTCGAGCGTTGTATAACATGAATAGTGATAACTGTCAGTAGTTTTTTCAAGATGTATTTTTGTCAGTATTGTCAATAGTTTTAATTATATTGAGCCAAACAAACGCCAACTGTTTTATTTTAACATCCATTGCCCTTGGACGAAAACACTTTAACGGAAACACTTTTGAAAACCAAACTAATTATTGCTTGCATCTATCAAGTGGCCGGAAATACTTGTTTACGTATTTGCAAACACTTTTTCCTAAAGCGAATGGTACGAGCGGTGTAATGCTAACCGTATCAGTGTAAATAAACAAACAAAACAAAACGTGCATGGCACGGACATCCGCAGGCAGGAGAAGATAATTAGCAAAACAATTGATCGTTCCTAATATCACACCACGCGTAAACCACAACCTTAAATCGTTTCCGAGTCAAAAACATTTTACTTATTTTACCATAGCAACTTCCCCTCAGGCTTGCCGGATGAAAACCACAAAAAGTCATAAAGATACCGGGCAATGGGCGCTGTAGAGTATATTTCACTTATCAGGGTCATTTCAATCGGCTGGAGTATAACGAAAGTCCAAACCGCAGCCATTTCGTTGCTTTGGCGACCCTCGGGCCGCAATGAATGTCTGTCACCGCCAGCGCATGGATTTCTATCTTTGGGGTTCAGTTTTTGTTTTGAAGTATTTGGATAAAAATTTTTTTAAATCATTTGTGTGCTTCCACAGGTGATATTATTTTGTCAGTCAATGGCATCAACGTAGAGGGCGCTAAACACCACCAGATTGTAGAGCTCATAAAGTTAACACCAAGCTCGTTACGGTAGGTTTATGTACAAAACATATACTCCATATTATCAAAGCGATTCATCAGATATACCCATGACATCAGAAAGTTTCACGCTGAATATCTCAAATATTTAGAAATCACGATAGGCATTAATTACGTCAAGGTGTCACGGGGTTTGTTTATTATAATTACAGATTGGTAGTGCTGTTCGAAGACTGTGTGCGCAAAGTCGAACTCACCAAGAAGCTCGTCAAATTAAAGGTAAGAATGGTAATGCGCACACTTTCACAAGTCCACAAGTAATTTTGACGATTTTCGTGGCCAGGAATGTCTTAAAATTCACAATCTGCAAAACCGAAGTGTGTTACAACACCAAGAGCACTGAGACACTGATTCGCACATTGTAATGAGCGTGGTGTTCAGGTGACTCTTTAAGCTCTTGCGAAAAATGCCAATTTGTGTGTATTGTATTCTTTTTTTTTCATCTGCCCAGCGGACACTCTACGACAAGAAGCTAGCGTTCCGAGCCCTTCAGGCCCAGGAGAAGCGACTTCTTCTCGGCATGGACCGGTACGACCGAGGCCTTACCCCGTCCCACTCCCAGGACAGCGGCATCTGCTCGTCCTCTTCCTGCACGAACTCGTCCTTGCTGACTTGCAGCAGCAAGTCACACTCCATGAGCTCGCTCAGCTCGGGTGGCTTCTCTCTCTCCATGATTCCCGGCAACGAGAGCCTGGAGGAGATCTCCATATTGGACATCTGAGCAGACATGTCGCGGCGTCTGATTGGCAGAGAGTGACTGTTTCACGCAAGTCGCCGTAGAATGGATGCTTTGGCACACGGCCTGTGATTGGCGGAGACGGAGCCATCTCGCAACGATTTTTGGCTCAGCGCGTCTGATTGGACGAAGACCGTGCGCATAACAATTGAGAAAGCTGGTTCCCTGCGTGCGATTGGTGAGAAGTTCGTCGATGCTAAAACTGCATCACACCGTTTCTGACAAACTGCACTGATAATAGAATGATCCTCAAGACAATGTAAAACTGCGCATGATCGCAAAAATTAGATATAGCTTGCAATTATGTCGTGGTGAAGTCCAAGGACAGAATGTCCAACTTCGGTCCCCCAAACCCGGTACCTGTTTCTACCCTGAAAACGCAAATCTGAAAAGGCGGGAATAAATTCACAGTTGGCTATGCAAGGTGGGCACTCCCGCTAGAAGCAAATTTATACGGGGGTATCAAACATAGCCAGACTTTGAAAAACAAAGCTGCAGTTAATTTAACCGTGCAATAAACACGACCAATAAAAATTTTATCTTGTCTGGGTTTCACAATGAGGAAAAGTCCCGTGCGAATACACCGGCTATATACGTCAAGGGCAATTATAGGGTCAAACATGCGCCGGGAACATCAACTCAAGGAAGGAAGAGGGCTGACGTATTGCTTCTTTATTTCTGGGCTGAACTTCCTGAAAAAATTGTTGATCTGAGTGGAGCGGGACTTTCGAGAGGAATTGAAAGAGAAAAAGCTGCCAGCCGGTCACCAAATGCCCTTGGAGTATCCAGACAGATAATACGATCTAACTAGAACCAGTTATTATTAAACTTCAGTGGAAAGGGGTCGTGGTATCGCCGACCTTTTAAAATGCCACCGAAATGCTTGCTCTTAAGGTTATCGGAGGCAGGATTACACTTTCCTCCTTTCCCAGACGTTAAATAACTTTTTCCCCGAGAATAATGATCGGGGTCAGCTGAACTGTCTGTTTGATATTTTAAGTAATTCCTTGGTCACTTCGCTGTCATTAATGCTCTGATTCGATTCTTGTATTGCAGAGGTATGTTCCGTAAAAATTCACTTAATTTCAAAAGAGAACAGGGTATGATTGTAACAGGAGATCAGACGTGTTACCTGGCACCAATCAAAGAATCTGTGCATTTTCCTGGGTAAGGTTTTAATACATGCACATGCCCTTGAACTATTGGGAACCAGACCTTCTTCAACAAGATTTAGGGCCACACGAAGTCTTTTGCTGCAGGCATATGCACGAACCAGAACGCCCGTTGGGACGAGAGAGGTTATAGTTTCTACACCCCTAAACAATATTTCAGTCCCGGCCCGATTTACTCTCTGAGTGATATCGATACCTAACACGTGACGCGCGACTCCAAGACTCAGTTTCGATCAATGAGGTCATCGTATCGGAAGCAAGCTGGGACCATTACAACAGAATCACGTGCCGTCTCGAAAACTAGCATATCGAACTGTTTCTTTGACACGAAGATCTGCGATTTCGCAATCGAATGTATTGGAAAATTCCTCAAACATCTTTTCCGGGTGTGCAACACCTGGCAGATTCTAAAACCACAAATGCACTGCAGCACATAATGTGATATGTCTCAGCAATCCAGGTTTCGAACTGTGAGTCGGTCGAAAAACCTATGTGCAATATTTACTGATCGTATTGCGATACTTGTTTTTCCTTCAGTTGTTTTGCAACCATACAGCTTCTGGTTACGATCTCTTACAGTTACAAGCAAACTAGAGCTTCGCAGCAAATCAGGAAAAAGCACGACCGTGATAGTCGTCTGAACACTGCGTAGAAAGCTCCAAAAAGATTATGCCAAAATAAACAAACACAAATGACTGCAAGGTGACACAAAACTCGGGCTCGATGGATCGAAAACAAGTATCGATTTGATTTGATGCAAGAACTTCAAAGTGTGTTAGAGAAAATTTACCTACTGAATAAAGCCAGCTCGTTATTCGATAATAATGTAAATATTTAACTTTAAATATGTTATTTAAATTAAATGGAATGAAATAAAATATTAGATTAATAAATTCATTCTACCGATGTGCCACTTTGTACTGTTGTTAACATATTCGAAATTCACCAGTTAAATCTCCATATTCAGTTCTCTTTCCAAGTTGCAATCCGCTCCTTCTGTTCCAAGCCAGAAAATAGACTCAAAACATTCAGAGCGGTCCAAATCATGATTTCATGCCGACAAATTCTCGGCAATTGGAATATTTTGTAGTCCAAAGACTGGAGGATACAGATTGAATGGTGAAAACCAGCAAAACTATCAGCATGTATTTCTGGGAAAATTTGTATAAAACGGAATCCTTCGAATGGCTCTCTTTTTGAAATGGAATGAATGCATCGATTTCAAAATGGCAATGGTTTCAAAACTTTTTTAGAGGGCGTGTTCCTCTCAGGATGGTAAATGTCAACAGTTACAGAACAGGTAACCTTCCAAAAAACGAAAGGAACATGAGAGTTGACTAAATAAGCTTAAATGTGATGTGTCCCTTAAATATCTGGGAAACTTGTATTTTGCCAAACATTTGAGGGCAAATTCACTTGTCACTATATTATCTATGGCAGCTTAAAAACCCAATTACAACCATTAGCATTCCAGTCAGGTTCTTCACCCTAATCGAGACACTACACATTATTAAGCGAAGGCCGAGGCTAAACTTAAGACCTGATCTCACGCATGCCAGGGTTTTTTTTTCAACTTCCAGCTTCGTTCCATCGTCGGTTTCAGATTTTAGTTTCGTGGGTGTATGCTCGATCCGAGTCCTTCAAGCTAAATGCAGCTCTCTTTTCTGCAAGCGAGATATCAATTTTTAAAAAGTGGAACAAAGTTTAGATGTTTGAATCCGACTGCATGGGTTGAGACATAAAGCAAACAGATATTTGACATTTGGGAAAGGACCCAGATCTGAGACTGAATCTGCCTTGACCAGAAGCACCCCCTCATTCATTCCAAAGAGCCATGTTGGCGGGGAGTGTTTATCTTGTTGGTGGCGACGCGACCGTAACGTGTGCGTTTCACAGTCTTTGTGCAGACCAAATTTCTACTTGGGGTCCATTTGAAATATGAACATCAACAGCGCGCGAGAGGACATCAAAGCTACCTGCTCCGCTCTGGATATGAAACGGTGCATGGGTCACAAAAAACGGCCATATTGCAACAACAGAAAATACAGCATGTGTCGATAAACCGTGCTCACAGTAAAAAATATGTTTATAAATGCATCGCCGACGTTCATCGTAGAGCAGCATTATTCTGGCCATGGACTGCGAACGCATTGTTCTGATCCACTCCGTCCGTGACTCACATCGCGACACCCGAGGGACACACTGAGTCACTCCTGGAACCGTTGCAATAATAGGGTCAGAACGGGAGGGGGGAAACGGGTGTCGCGACAGGCGAAGGCATGCAAAGGCCACCTGACGCCGCCGAGATCTTCCGGGAGTAATTAAAAAGACGAGAAGGGAAAGTTATCCACAGGGCTACAAGAAAAAAAATTATATGCATGCAGAAAGCAGAAGACCACATGGGTAATGTACACTGTACAATGTTGGGTGCGCGCGCAAGTGTAAACTGTGACTTTGATTCAAGTTGGAGTCTTCCGGGAAATTGATCCAATGCACTTTTACCGTTTGATATTCGTCGTCTGTCGTACGGTTTCAACGGATGCCCAATCAAATTCAACCCAAGAACCCCGCACTGTTGTCGAAGGACGTTCGATGCTGTTTCGCTAACACCGACTGTCTTATCAAAGGAAAGCAAATTCGTCTTTTACACACAGTTTAATAGTCAGTTTGTTCAATATTATTTTTTGCAAGACTTCATTGTGACATATGCATCCTCGCCAAAGGTCGTGAAAAATAGGATCGGCAGATGCGATTTGATTATGTTTGGCATTAACTAAAGCTGAAAAATAAGCTTTGCATCAAAATATTTGTATTGTTTAAAGCCTTACAGTCTGGCTCTATAGACTTTAAAGGCGCCTTTCCATATGTAAGTTTTTTGGGTGCGTTGCGTACACGATGTGTTCATGCGTTTCACTTTCACAGACACAAAAATCTACTCCATCAACGTAACACACGTGTGCGTTGCGTTGTAGCACACGTGTACATTGCGTCCGGCCGTCAAGATCACCCTGGAAGGATTTTGACGGATATGGTTCGTAAGTGTGACGTCACTTCAGTTCAAACCACGCCCACTGCGCATAGAATACCAGAAGTTTACGCGCAACTTGTCGGTGCATCCAATGGGAGCGTCTAATTCGCGGTGCGTGCGCGTGTACGAAGTCACGAACCAGACAGTGCAAACGAATGGAGTGCGTGCGCGTTGGTTCACGCACACTAATTAAGCGCGTGTCGTATTCACTTCGGTACCTGTCCACAAGCGTTTGTGCCGCCACAGTAAAGGCTTTAATTCTGGTTGTCTATTATGACACTTTATTTTTCAATCTTGACGAATTTCGTCGCGAACTGGCGTCATGATGTCAAATTCGCACTGGCTTTGGCGCCAAGCGCGAAGAAAGGTCTCAACCCACACGCGGCCGCACCGGTGCCCACACGCGGCTGCACCGGTGCCCGCGTGAGTGAAGGGAAGAAGTCTGAACAGGTGACGAGAGGCGCTTGTGACATGTGCGACACAAGGGGCCTGTACTTCGACCGACAGTGAGTAATTGATTAAACCTCCCCCCCCTTCTGTAGCGGAAATGGTTTGATTTTTCAAAGGAGCCGGGGGACAGTTAGAAAACACAAAGATACAGGGGGTCTGGGAAGGGTTCAGAAGAGGACAAGGGGTCATGACAACGCCTTGGGGAGGAGATTGGAGGAAACATTTAACCGCTTTTCTCTCGCTCTCGACTCCACTTCCAGCGAGTCTTACACTAGGATGTCCAACAAAAATTTAGCGAGCGAAGACTGTCCATTTCAACCACTTTTAGCCACATCTAGAGTATGCCCTATAGACACAATCAAGATTGAATCTAGGCCACTTTCTAGACTGATCACGAAACCAAATTGAAATTCAGTCACCGAATGCGCATTTCATCTTTTCAACTGATTCAAATAATATGCGGACAGCACTATGCTGCGAAACATGCAGGGCAAAAACCCCTTTTACAGAAAAGTGGCATAAACTCAATTTTGAGTGCTTGTGTTCACTGGGGCTTATCTCCAGACCGCGAAAAGAAAACAAGGCGAATTAAAAAGTATCAAGCTAAAAGTGTTCACACTTTAAAACTATGTAAGTTAGTTATCCATGTTTGAAAGTGGACAACATTAACTTGAACCCCACACAAGGACTGCAAATCTCAAACTTATTTCCTTTGCAGTGACATCAGTGGCATGGGGGTAGGGTTGCAAAATCAATCAGCCCTTTCGGCATGGACGTCCTGCATGGATCACACCAATACTCGCTATTCGGGCAACGAGGATGTCACAATTTCCACTTGGCAAAGATAGGTTGTTCTCAATTTTCGTCTACCCTGCCTAGTTTGAGGTCTTTTTTGTAGTCTTTACAAATCACTCAAATTGAACTGATGTGACATTTCACCTTTCTTTTTAAATATTCCCTCGTCGCGTCAAGAAAATGATAATATTCCTGCTATTTACAAACCAATACTTCACGTTTCAAATATCGAATTTGACAACTGTTTTAATGTAATCGTGTTAATTTTAAAACACTATTACTTTTAATGTTATAATTTCCACGACTCCTGATGAGCACTACTTTGTCATGAAATTTGAGTAAGGAAGTGTATGGCATTGTGGGTAGGTTATGATCGATTCAGTGCTCATATACTCTAAACATTTTATGTATACTTGTTCTAGGTTAACCAGTTAACGAACACAGTATTCAATGAGAAGTGTTACAAAATCAGCCGTTCAACAGGCAACAACGGTAGGGGGTGGTTACACACGAACTAATTCTGTGAAAATAATCTTGGAAATTCACACCGCCCTCTGTTGATCTGAACTAGGCTCTGGCAGTTGAGGCAGCACTACGTTTGAATGATTTCCATTTGCCGGGTTTAATACTGGACCTTGTTTTTAAGATCATACTTTCTGAATAAAAAAAATAGTCAAGAGACACTGTGTCCATGGTACTTTCATTTTTCTTCTCACGATGTTCCTTATTTCCTGGTCCCTGTTCAGAGGTCTATTCGATGATAAAAGGCACTTGACTTTAATATTCCCCGCTGACAAGAAACACTTCCCTTCCTGCGCAATACATGACAAGATTATGCTGCTTAGCCGCTGGTTCAGTGTGGTTTGTGATACAGCATTTTTCCCCTATCTTTCCCTGAACATCGCAGTGACATCACTTTGCAGCTGCGATAAATGAGCCGAGGACACATGTTGTCAAGATCTACACTCTGAGCTGTACCAACTGGGCCTCTAGACTGTAATTTGTCAGGCGGTGTTTTTTCCCTGAAAGATGGCGTGTGTGTCAACTCTGGAGAACTGATGAGTTCCCTTCTAGTGAGCACCAACGTTCCGCTCGGGCCGCTCCGCTCGGGCCGCTCCGCTCGGGCCGCACCGCTCGGGCCGCTCCGCTCGGGCCGCACCGCTCGGGCCGCACCGCTCGGGCCGCTCCGCTCAAGGCCTCCACCTTCCTACATGCCTCCCCAGAACTTAGAGAGGGAAACATGAGTTGATAGTCAACCTTTGCTGGGGTTTTAACTGTGACAGGGCCGGAGTTCCCCTCTCCGAAAAATATAGGCCCCCAAATGTCCCCATGGAAAATGTACCCCTCTTACACCACTGCCGGCATTCTTAAGGAGCCCTCAGACTAGAGCATGGTCTCAGCTCAAATCCAACCCCCCCCCCGCGACAAATTTACAGGGACATACAGTGGACTCACCTAAAACAAAGGTACAAGGAGCCAGCTCCGCCAATCAGCGAACACTGAAACTTGCAGGACATGCGCCTCTGAGGGGTGTTCCGATTCCAACCCTGACCGCACTTGAAGTCGACACGCCCCCTTGAACTCACTGTAACCCCCACCAGATAGACTGGTGAGGTTGGCACACGCACACACACAGACAGACAGTAGCCTTGGAGGAGGGGGACAGAGGGGGTGGGGAGGAAATGAGGCTCGGGGGCTGGCAGACTGTCTGGGAAATGTGACAAACTGCCTCATTAGACCAAGGACAGGTCGAGTCAGAACAGGGCCAAAGAGGCGAGGCCTCAAGGGTCCGTGTCAGTGACAGCAACAAATTTCCTTTACTCATTGAATACTGTGATATTACCCAGGTCAAATATCTGTCAAATAAGGCTTTTGCAAGTTACATTTGAATAAAATCTGGTAAACTGTGTTCTTTAAATTCACGTGAACGTAACATTTTGAATTCTCCATACTAAAAACACTGTTGCTATACTGCATGATTCAGAGCAAGCTTTTGCTTAGTTACATAAGATACACAACAAGGGCATAAAGGTACCACTCCAGAGATGGTGGTCGCTATGCAAAAGCTTGCCCCGAAGCACCAGGTATGGCAACAGTGTCTTTAGTCCGGAGAATTTAAATTGTTACATTTATGTGCTATCAGATAACACAGTGTACCAGATTTTATTCAAATTTAACTCGCAAAAGGCTTGTTATCAAAGAATACCATATACATTTAGAAGACAACAAGAAAAAACAGGAAGATAAAGTAAATTGCATGTACCAATCTACAAAATGTAGATTTCAGTGACTTCTCACAAACCAATGTTTCCTGTCTGCATTGTCTTACTAAATTTGATACCTGAAAGATTGCTTGAGAAAACTGTAGACAAATAAAGATTTCGCTATGAATATTTTTCTATCAGTATGTGCTGAATTTAAGGCACAAATTTCTCTTCATACAAAAAGTTGTCTGCAGTGTCGTATTGACGCAGTCATATATTTACACCCTAATTTCCCCAAACTTCCCAATTAAAGATGTTGACATCATTTCAGGTAAGAGCTCACTGAAATTTGGTGCCTTCCTTTGAAGGAAAATTTATGGTGCAGTAAAAAAGATTGTTTCCAATCCTATTAGCTGTTTAATTTTCCCGAGCTGTTCTTTTTTCATAGCTTTTCTTTTTAGGGATTAAATTTGTATCAAATCTGGACTTTTTATTTGGTTCTGACAAAATATGCAGCAACTAGGGCAAGTTTTAACTGGAAAACCTTCATGAAAACTCTTTTCAACACAAAAGTATCCACAAAGGGCTCTCAAAAATCTGTTTACCGTTGATAAACTTGCCATCTTAAAAAAAACCACTTCCTCCATTTTTCAAAACAAATCACGGACAAGAAACTGTTTCTTCTTTTACGTGGCATAATCTCATCACCGTCTAGCCCTCTACTCCCCTACCTTCATTCTCCAATCATCCCCCTTTTTTTATTTTGTATCTAATCGGCTGGCAGGCCCAGTTCAAACCTCCTTTCTGACAGCATCTTGCCTGCCTCGATGCAAGCGTGCACCCACTCCGGCGACACCAGATGAAACTTACTCCTTCGCTGTCTCAGCAATTTCTTGTACGAGGGAAGCCGTGTCTTGTCACTGTTCATTCCATTTTTCAAAACAAATAATTACAAATAATTAGAAGTTCATGCTCCACAATGGCCAGTAAGAAAACTATTTTTAAACTGATTTTAAACAATACTAATGAAGTTTGAATGGAAAGAAAAAAGAATGATACCTGTGATCCAAGACAACATGGGTGATGTCATCAGCCATCTTGGGTGAGACGGTGGCACCATAGAAACGCATCTCCATGGCAACCAGATCCAAGCTGCAGTCTTTTATGTGCTGAAATCACAAGGGAGGTCAACACTGCATTTATTTGCCAAACTTTGCACGGATGAAAGAAATGAGCCTTCATGTTAATCACTTATGGAAAAATATCACACAGTTGGTCAATCTCTACAAAACAAAATTGTACCAAGAAATCTGTACTAAATCTGAGATTCTGAATTTCACCTCTTTCCAACTTTTGGAAGTATTTCCGTACTTTTTGGCAGCTTTAAATAGTGTGACTAATGTTTAACACTAACAAGCAGATTTCAAGCAGTTTGTCCAATGAAACATGACTTCTGAAGTCTGTTTTGTTCAAGTGACTATACGAGTTTGGAAATAAATTTTAAACACACCAAACAATATTTGATAAAACAGAATTTGGTCAAATTACTCTTTAATCATGCAAAATTCACATTCACATAATGTCTGAGGTATTCCACACTTTGGGGGGAAAATTTTAATTTCAAACACTCACATTTCAAGAACCCAAAATCTCAAAGAGGTCCAAGACATGGCAAATAAATTGGTTATTTCATGAAATCAATAGAGTTGTGAAATTTCAAACTTTAGATTCTCTTTGTAACGGTCAGTGGCAACTATCCTGACTTTTTGTTAACTTTTCAGTATTTGGAAATACTCACAGTTGATTGGTCACTGATGATGAGAGTTGAGTCCATGTACACCTTGCAGAGTCGGAACAGCCCCAAGGGGGACTCCCCGGGAAAATACTTCTGTTCCAGCTCCGCGATGGCCTCGCTGTCGAGCATATGATAATCGCCCTGTTGCAGGAACAATACAAGTCAAAAACTCACCAACGTGACTGATGAAACAAATGCTACTGAGCACGCCTGGTATTGGGGAATTCAGATTCTCTGCACAACCCAATGGCCCCCTTTAATGGCAGAAAGTCTTGTGTTGGGTTACATGGAGCAACCGTCACAGAACAATGGCTCCAGTCCGTACATTAGTTACCACAACCATACCACCATTGGTCGGGGCCACTACAAATGGCGAGTGATAGCATTGCCATGATTATCCAGATTCATCTTTAGGGAACCCTCACTGGACCACATGACCCAATGGACATGTGACATTGTAATAGGCAAAGACCATATCAGTGCGAGCATTAGGTACTGGGAAACCCTTCAAAGCTTTGATAGATGGCAAAAAACACGTAGGTAGCACCCACTACAGGATCGAAATAAATGCAACAACTGCATACTTGCACAAGTGGCAACCATCCTCTGATCAAGAATTTGTGGTTATCTTACGTGGAAATCAATATGCCTCAGTGTCTAGCTTACAACTTGCTAAGTATGGTTGCTAACCAAATGCTTGCGTAACTCAATGGTGGTTTATCTCCTTAAAGAATTTGTGATTGTCTTACGTGAAAATCAATACAACTCAGTGTCTAGTTTACAACTTGCCAAGTACAATTGCTAACCAAATGCTTGCCTAATGCAATGGCGTTTAATCTTGGCTAAATCATGTGTTCGTGGGGTGCTTTGATTTCATGTCGTCAAGTATATCTCTCCAAACAACGATTCTGTACAGTGATCTGCAGGACTTGGAGTTAATGCAGGTGGGCTAAAAACCCAAGCCAAATGTCAGCCACAGTGAGAATCCAAACTCAAAGTAAAGAAGCTAACCTATTGCTTTCCAGGTGAGAATGACGGAGCACATGGAAATGCAACACAGAAATTAAGACCAATTTACGCAAGGGAGCAACAATTTTATTAGTGCTGTCGTCAAGAGCCTTTTAGGCCCTCACAAGACTAACACAATCTCTCGGGTCTAAATTCAAGTCACAAGCTATTCAAATGACTTGCAACAAAAGAATTTTTTGTAACAACTCACCCCGTTACTTGTGAATGGTCTTGTGGCCGGTCTTATGATATCTTGACTTCAACACAAAAATGGACACACACCTTACGGGCTTCTGTTTAATGATGTCATTACATCGGCACTGCTTAGATAATTAAAACAAGCAACTGTGCAAATAGACCAATGACTCTGAGTTCAATAAATGAAAATATTCATATCAGTAAAAACCCTTCTTACCTCTTGACCGACTTTGTCAAAGATTTCCTTGAGCTTCTCCGCGTCCACATCTTCTGTGTAGCTATCCCCATGACGATCGTACAGCAATGAAAACTGTTCTTTGGTTTCTGGGGAGACGTGAATCATGTGACTTGGTAGCCAAGGAAGGCATTTCTTCTCCTCCTGTGTCGAAAAAAATCCAGCACGAACCAATACATATGCAAATTCAAAGTTGCAAGATATTCCAAAATTAACCCGATTACGAAGCAAAGTAATAAAAAAAATCCCTGAATGATTAATCCCTCAACAAATCTATAATTTAGGGGTCAAAAATTCTGACATTTTGGAAAAATCACATCCCCTGACAAATCCACAGAGACCCCTCCCCTCAAACCACTGATCATCTGATGGTTCATGCAACACACCTGGTTACTTACCAAACATGTCAGAAGCCACTCCGTTCTGACCACATCATAGATATCACAGCTAACAAACAATAAAACACATCAGGCATAAATCTCCAGCTCACCTCATAGACACAAGACTACAATGGATGGAATAAGCCAGTTGTGAATTTCGAAATGGCGAGATCATTGAGAACAAATCATGTAAGCTCCAACATATTTAGTGCCTGTGAAACAGTGCTGTCATGCTGATGGAGCCAACCTCGCGCAAAGGTGTTGTTATTGCTGACCTCTAAGGAAAATTCTTATCAGGTAGGTGTCAGACAGAACCGTCCGACCCATACATTTATTATTGGTTGGCTATCAGGTGAAGTTTTCTCAAGTGGCCAATTCTACCCGATAAATGCCTTTTCATTGCATTACTCCCAAGGCTATGTGGTTTCAGTAGAGCAACACCCCTCCATTATTCACTCAACACAAGTCACTGTTATTATTTATTTATCGGTCGGATGGCCCTGTCCTATGGTCAACCGATAGGAATTTTGAAATGATGCCAAACACACTTCATTTTAGGTACGTTCCAATGCAATCCTCTAAATGCTCATTATTCAAATGATATTAAAATATTGCATATTCCTGCCAATTAACATTTTACCTGATGATGTTCCGCACTTTCAGGTTGACCTTGTCGGCTAAGACGCAGAACGTTTCATACCCCGGGTTCTGAACCACCTGCCCTCCGTACTCCACGATCTTCTTCTCCAACTCTGTCTTGGAGTGGCTGGGTGGTCCGTTGATGACACAAAATTCGCGCTCGGCAAACATCTCTGACACCTTGCGCAAAAAGCAAGCTTTCAATGAGTATAATAATGATGCGTATTTCCACCAGTACACTTTTAGGCCTTGAGGGGGTAACCGTGATGATAAAATTTTCTAAAGGCCATCTCAGCTCCCTGAGGGGTATTCAGCTTGCTAAATGCACACAATAACCCTCTCTGCCCTGCAAGGTACCCATTGCCACTCCTAGGTGGAGAGAGGTACGTTGGGAAGAGTGTGACTTGCTGAAGGTCAGGTTCAAATTGGCTAAGGAATCAGCCAAAAGCAAATGTCATCACATACAGTATTGGCTGGTACTCTGCGTTTTAAAAAACAGTTTGGGTGGCTGTGAGCCTAACAGCTCTATCAATGCTTGATCTCTCGTTTTGAGGAGAATCGGAAAGAAATCAAGGCTAAACAGAATGCCACGGGTCCAACCAAAAGATGACAAAGTACCACGAGACCACAAGGTTGCACTGGGCAAGAGGCCGGTTAGAAGCTGTACGTTATTCACTGTAAACTCGACAATGAGGCTTATTTTCATGTAACACAAAACAAATTCTTTATCAAATGGCATAAAAGTCACCACTTGTGCCATGTATGGCTGTTATCTTGCCAAGCTAGCACTAGGGACCAGCTCTGCATTTTTCTCAAATTTCTCGCATATTATCAAATGTTTGAAGACTCCCCTACTGCTCTCAATAATGCGCAGCACTGCCATTTTTTCCTACGACAATGACGGATGTGTGTCAAATCACTGAGTTAGTGACAGCGCCTTACTGAGAGACATAAAAACCCACCTTTGTGACCTCTGAAACATCAGCGGCCATGAAGCGAGCAGCCACGCCGACAGGCTTAGCCGTTCGAGTGGCTACCTTCCTCTTCTTGCTTGGTACATCTTCGTCCCCCTCCAGGCCAGCATACTTTGTTGCTAGCTTGCCCTCCGATGCCTAAAACCATCAAACAAAAACTCATTTATTGTGGCCTGTTCAAAAACAGACAAAAAATGTACACACCAATGTATATTGTTTGCAAACGTCAATATTACAATGGTGACTTCATTCTCCCAACGGTTCTTTTCATCAGCTCGACACATTTATATCAATTTTGCAAGTGAATCTCTAACCAGTTGATGTAGGAATTATCTTATTGTAAACTTATCCGTGGCCCGCCTTGAGCAGAAGCACTCCCTCATTGGTTGAAAAGAGCTGTGTTGGTCGGGAGTGTTCATTTTGCTGGTAGCAATGTGACCATAACACTTATATTTCTTAGTTGTTTGCAAACCGGTTAAGTGCAGTTCTGTCCAAAGGAGCCTACGTTGCTAGGAAAATTGCCCCCTCTCTTGGTCCAGCTCGGGGCTCATTGTGGGCTGAAAATTCTTTCACTCCATCAACCATTTGCATGTGTACAAACACACTGAGAATCACGGAAGCACGGGGGTGAAGCGTTAACGTCCCCCAGTCCTGAATATGGAAATTGGCATGGCATGTTTTTAAATCCTCCAAGCAATGCCACATAAAGTTGTTGAGGGTTAAACATGTCCTTCAGCGCCAACTCGTTATTAAAGAGACATTAATGACAAAAGCACTTGCCTGTCTTAGATTTTCCAGCTCATCCGTCGTCATGCATTGGTGCCACTCCCTGTCCTCTCGCACCTTTTCCACCCGCGGGAAACGAAGCGTGCACCCAGTTGGGTAGCTGAGGACAACCAGTAGAGAAATCAGAGGGAATGAAAGACACTGACAGTGGAAGATTTGAAGACAAGAACAAAGCACATTTATGCACCAAAACTAAGCAAAGTCAACAAGTCGTTGATCTAGAGGAACTGCTAAGCAACAGGCTTTGAAAAAAGTAGACTTTTAAAACACATTCTTAAGATTCTGCGACGATGGAAACGTCATGCCCTCTAACTTTTTTGATTTGTATATTAGGTCACCATGGCCAGCAAGTGTTGTAGCAGTGTTGTGGCACTGTTGTGGCACTGTTGTAGCAGTGTTGTGACAGTGTTGTGGCACTGTTGTAGCAGTGTTGTACCAGTGTTGTGGCAGTGTTGTAGCAGTGTTGTGGCAGTGTTGTGGCAGTGTTGTGGCAGTGTTGTGGCAGTGTTGTGGCAGTGTTGTAGCAGTGTTGTGGCAGTGTTGTGGCAGTGTTGTAGCAGTGTTGTGGCAGTGTTGTGGCACTGTTGTAGCAGTGTTGTAGCAGTGTTGTCAAATAATATTATAACCGGCAAAGACAGCTTTAGCATTACCTTGTTGAAGAGTTTATTTCTGTCGCTTTCACTTGGAGAATGAAGGAATGTTGTGGTTTGACATACATGTCTGGCTTTTCCTGAAATGCAACATTCAAAAACAGTAAACTAAACATTATTTGAAACAACCAATAATTACAAGCAGAAATGCATATGACACGTTCTACCCACACTTTCAAGTGTGCGCAGTGATTCTCCTCAAGCTTGGTTTTCGTATCGACAAAAAGGATGCGGATCACCGAACAGCCTTCAATCACATGGAAAACGCTATATCGCAACTGACGAAGACACACGTGCAGACAGTCTCTGCAGTTGGATCACATTCAAGCCGCGAGTACAGGCCCGCAGAAACACCCCGGCTGGCGCGACAGGCAGGCAGCAGGGTCCCTCTCAATTTAGCACCGCACATTTTGTTCATTTTCTCTTTATGTTTAAAAAAAACCCCTCCGTTGTTGACAAAATGGATGACCACCAATGAAATACATGTAACATTCAACCCAAGCACCAGTTTAGCTTCAAGAAAGGTAAAACCAACCAAAAAGCACATTTCCTATTGTTTCGTGTCTTGGCAAATAACGTCACACTCTTTTGCTTTCACAACCATCTCGACATCTTGCATGCTTAATGGATACCTGGCTGAAAAGGGCCACCTAATTTTGCTACAGAGTGGCCGTTCACAAACAGGGGCCAATTTCATAGAGCTGCCTAAGCACAAAATTTGCATAAGCGTGAAAAAAACCTTGCTTGACAAATCAGGTTACCAGCCAAAACTCCATGTGATGTATATTGTTTTGGAATGGTATTCATCTGTTGTTTGGTTAGTATGACAATCACATAGATGTTGAGGTGATAACCTTTGTTTTTTTTGCAAGGTTTTTTGCGCTTAAGCAAATTTTGTGCTTAAGCAGCTCTATGAAGTTGGCCCCTGGACATGCCCATTGATTGCCTCTGTGCGTGGACTTACCTTCGTGAATTGGAGAAACGAAGGAGGGTTTTCCTTCTTAAAGACTTTCAAGTGTGGGAGCAGGCGTTGGTTGAAGTCATACAATTCTTTAAGTGTGTAACCGGACCCAACCTGTTGAGTATAAAGCAGGCATCATGTCATCTTTAAATTTAAATCTTAGAAAAAATAAACTTCCGGGAACAAAAAGGGTAAACAGGAATTTAATTCCCAAATCACTTTGCCTTTTTTTATGAGGTCTACCTTTGCAAAGGCAATAAATTTGACAGGATGCTCTCCAGGCACTTCTGGGGGCTCAGCAACAGCCAATAGGAAGTGAGATACCATCTGGGATCGAATCTGTCAATGACAGAAAACAGGGCGAGTTTTACAAGAACTTGTGTGATTTGTTGAGTGGCTTAGGCATCATTTCAAAATTCTCATCGGTTGACCATAGGACAGGGCCATCCGACCGATAAATAAATAATAACAGTGACTTGTGTTGAGTGAATAATGGAGGGGTGTTGCTCCGCTGAAACCACATAGCCTTGGGAGTAATGCAATGTAAAGGCATTTATCAGTTAGAATTGGCCACTTGAGAACACTTCACCTGATAACCAACTGATAATAAATGTATCGGTCAGACGGTTCTGTCTGACACCTACCTGATAAGAATTTTGAAATGGTGCCTTAAATAAAGTAAAAATCTCTAAGACTGAATATTTTAAAATCATCCTTAACCACATGCTGCCGGGTGGTTTGAAAAATGCAGTGCACACATACGGGACATTTTCAAGATTTTCAGTTTTCAAAATTCTTCCAAAATTAACCATTTCAATTAATGGACATTTACACCTACACGAATGACTGTCTGGTGGCTACTCTAATCTGACAGACAAAATCCATTGACGTCCGAGTATTTCAGCCAGGCCTGCAGCCTTGTAAAAAGAGCCCAGATTTTGTTCACGAACCTGGCACAGTGCGCTGCCGACCTCTTTTCAGCAGGGGCCAGATTAGCATGCAGCAGTGCTGTGTGGCTCATCGCTGCGGCGGTGGAGCGCTTTTGTCCCCAGTGGTAATCCGCTCGCTCTAAATGCCCCAAACCGTGGTATACTGTTTTAAAACAAGGCTGGATTTTCTCCACTACTGAGAGTGAAAAAATGTTGGTAATTCCCAGCAGCCTGGTCTCTTGTTACGAGTACGGTCTTTTGTTACAAGGCCCACTTCCCTTTGTCTGATTTCGGACACCCCAGCCATGCTTATAAAGAACACGTGTTCGGTACCGGAAACCCCAGCAGCAAGTGGTCAATGACAAACAAACACATTGCAATGTTTCAAAATGGCTTTTTGAATCCCAGCAGAGGAAAATGAAACAAATGGCACAACCTAATGAAGCAATTCAAGCAATAAAATAGCAATACATGTGCATCAAAGTGACTCCATCTCGGGCAGGAAATATGTGACCTACTCTGCCTATACCAGACTGAGGCAGCTATTGAGATTTTGTGTTACTATTTTGCTTTCAGAGTGTAAATTTATCCAAAAATACATTTTTGGTTAAGAAAAAATGGTAATTGTGACTAATCAGATGTGTTAAATCTACATTGCTTGTGTGCTGTCCGTTCAACAAAAAAGATTGAATGATGTAGGTTCTCTGAGGACTTGCGGCTGATTTAGAGATAATGGACAAAGGTTTTTTGGGCAATGTATCAAACACTCACCCCCTTGCCAAAGAAACCCCCTACCACCAAGAGATCCAACTCATCCATAAGATTGTCCACGTACTCTGGCTTGATCTTCAGCCATCCACTGCCTGTCAAAATACACCAAAGGAAAGGCACTATCCTTGACAATGATAAACATGAACCGCAGAAAGTATCCTCAACATCTAGGACTAAATTTGGTTTTTTTTTTAGTTGACATGATCTTTAACTGAATGAAACCTGCATGGTGGGTACCAGTCGTCAGTCGCCATTGTTGCCAAATAGTTACTCTGTGCCAACGGTGACTGTAATCCAGTGAATTGGCAAGAAAACTAGCATTTAGCACTGCATGAAATAAGTGCCTTTAGCTTAAACTTCGGCTACAAGGTGGAACCCTACATGGTCTTTTACAAGAGTGTGTAAGTCTGTCTTTTAAAAGCATGCTTGCTGAAGGATATTACATACATGGCTCATAAACGGGTGGGCAGAAATGTGCATATTGCAACTTTACGCACTCTTTTTGATATGGTGGTTTTTAATGTCAAGCCAGTTTGGGGTGAACAGCCAATCCTGATCTTAAAAGAAGACAAACTTCTCACGAGGGACAGAAGCTTTACTGTCACTGCATATCATACACACTAGTTCTTGGCAAATGCACTGTGACATTACACTACAAACAGAACAGCATTAAATCCCTATTTCATCTTTCACAGATAGCAGACAAAGCATAAGGAATTCTTGTCATGCGGTGTGGGGCATGGCTAGGTGTGTGTGGGTGGGCGAAATCAAATCTCCTTTCTGTATTGCACACAGGTAAAATTTTGATAGTATAAACAATAGGCCGATTGTGCCCGCTACAAATTCATGTGATCTACAGTGGGTAACAAACATCAACGAACATGGCGTCCTCCCATAGTAATGTGTGTTTTAAGTGTTATTCAACAAAAATAAATCTGATTTTGGTACAGCTCTCAGAACATCAGTAGTCCGAGTACTGCACAGACCATCAGCTTTATTTTTGGTGAATGACACTCCTGACACACTTTGCTATGGGAGGAGGCCACGTTTGTTGACGTTTAATACCCACCGTAGGTCATGTGACTTACTGGGCACAAATGGTCTACTGCCCTATGACTGAGCAGGTATGGCTTTTCAACTCCTCATACTCAAAACGAGGCACGTCTTAGGTCATTTGAGAACATCAACACACTTGCATATGGTATGCCCCATCAGTGCTGCTGTAAGCTCAGTCACGAGCACTGAACTGTTCGGGCATGACATCTGGGACTTTGATCTCCAACGATCTTGCCTTTTTTGAAATACTAGCTCGTTGCTCCTGGCGACAGCGAACAACTCACTAGACTCAAATAAACTCTACACGGTAATGAACCAGTGTTTAAAACAATGACAAGTACACAGCCTGCTGGGGGGAAAGAGATTCCGGCAGTCTACTGTACCTTTCCTCCTGTCTGGCAGGTAGGTGGTGTTGGGGTTCTTGATCATAATTCCTTCTTCCCGGTTGTCGATGGCATCATTCAAAGCTGTCACGACCTCCTGCCTTTAAGAACGGAACAACAGAAATTGCAAAACTTACATTACGCATTATCCTGCCACAGAATTTCGAATTCGTTCACTAAGAGCATTTTGCCTTTGTGAAAGAGCCTAATAAGATCACACATCTTCCTGCCTTTTAATTTCTTTTAGATATAAAGTAAACAAAAACGGTCTTCCTTCAGGACAAACGAACCACTACACATCCATCTTACTTTGAACTTGCTTCCCGTCTCTCCACAATGTGAAGTCTGCCTTCAACAGGAGTGAACACTCTGTCAAAAAGAACAAAATCCTTGCCTAATTGGCAACCGACTTCCATAATCATCTCCAATCAACAACAAAGCATGCACGACCATATCAAGAAATACCAAACTCCAAACAACTTCTTCAAGAAAATTATGAAATCTTTCACTAAATTCCGGGCCATTTTGTGTCTCAGTTTCACAATACTGTTTAAAGTACAGTGGGTGAAATTAGGCCAAAACGTGGTTGGACAGAACTAGAATGATCAACGCTATTTTGTCATTCCCAGATTTTAATCACGAGTATACATGTGTCAAAAGTGGTTTTCAAATGTCCGATGTCAGAGTGCTTCAACTCGGGAAATTGAAAAAAAAAAGTTTATGATGACATATTATCATAATCCCTGCTAATAAACATCTATCATGGGGCAGCCATCTTGCTTTGATACCATTCAAAGCAATGTAACCAAACTGAGGCTGGAAGGAAAACTAATCTGTTCCCTTTCATCAATATGTGAAGTCATATTATTGTTGTCAGTGGGTCTACAGGGAAAAAGACAAACATAGCAGCACAATGATGAAGTTCTATTGGGTCAAGTTATCTGACATTTGACTCCCTGGGGAACACACCTGGCAATGCTGCCACTTCAGGCACAACTGGCCAAAACTAATAACCATCTCCGCCCTCACTGGCGCCCAATGACTGAAGAGAGGCGCGTAGGGGTGAACTGACTTGCCTAATTGGTCAGAACATGTAACCGCCTGCTAGGATTTGAACCCCTGACCCTAAGAACAGATGCTACAAACCTAACCACTGGGCCTCAACTTACTCCTTGATGTACTCGACTCGTTCATGAAGAGGGAGGTTGGCCAGTTTCTTGTCATTGTAGAGAAGAATGTCAAACACGCAGTAGCAGACTTGGAGATCTAGTCCATAAAAAGGGGAAGACATGTGAAATCCAGAGAACAGATTGGAATCTGTAATCATATCACATGGCTCACAGCCCTCACAAGGTCTTTGAGTACGAAGTCAAAAAGAATTCTGCACGATACGATAAACTGGCCCATGTGCTATGAGCACATGACTGTTGGAAAAATTAACATTTAAACTGACCTGCCTAGGAAAAAATAGGCATTTCGCAACTATCCAATTGGTGTGAAAATGATCATATGACATCACTGGAAAAAAGCGCAAAGCCTTAGCATGAACAAAACTGTGTTGCGATGACATCAGAAAACATGTCAAGGGAAGTAAATACTGCCCCCCCATCTTGTAGGGTTAAAAATAGGATTTCACTTACCTTCGTCATCTTTCAAGGTCTTTATGTCAAAATTTTCACCCTTCGTCCTGGGGCAATAAATAAAAAGTACAATCAAAGTGACGGGTAATTTGATCACAACCCTCCCTGCTGTTTTTCACAACAGTTTGCTGTTATCAAGTAGTCTGGTTAGCAATACCTGTATTATAGTTTCGATTGCGAGGCGGGGGCTAGTCTATGATATCACAATGTGATATGCACAAAGATAAGGGTAATATGTATTTTTATTGACCGGTCACATGATCACTCTGGTCCAAAGAAAATTCGGGGTGAACAATGCTATTCATTGTCAATTCCCCTTGTGGTTCCTTTGATCATTCACTTTGGATGAGAAACCACTTACATGAATGTCTTCGTGTCTGGATTGTAGGCAAGCATCTCTCCATCCAGGATACAGTTACGAACATTCCTGAAAAAGTTATAACAATCGTGACAAATGAACTTTCTGAAAAAAACAAAACAAAACTAGTGAAGTCAATTACTGAGGAAGATTGTGATTCGAACTCTACTTAGGAACTTCGGTACCTTTTGAAGCAGTTTGTTATGTAGGGAGTGAGGCTGCCATCATCTGGAGTCTCACCAAACGATCGAGAGTAGTCATGTGATCTGTAACGATCCCAAAACACACAAGGGTTTGCATAAAATCACATCTGCCCAAAAAGTTGTCTGAAATATTAACAGGGGGTTATGGGTTTGAGTCTAACATATGTGACCTTGTTGGGTCTTTTTCTTAAAATGGACACTTTCTGTGACAAAGCGGCAAGAAAATGACCAATCAAAACGATGCTTTCTCCAGACAGTACCGTCTTGAGAAGTATTTGTAGTCATTTCCTTCCTTATGCAGCTGCATCCTCTCTCCATCCAGCTTCGTCTCGATGTAGAAGGGCTTGTGCTCCATCAACTTCTCGACCTGCCGCAAGAGTACACAACAAGTTTGATGCAAAATGCAGCAAAAATGCTGTAGACGAGAATCTCTGAAGACCTCCACAAGACCATCACAAGACCAACACCAGATTTCCTGTCTGAATTCAAGTCACAAGCTATTCAAATCAGCTGCAACAAAAGCACTCCTTTGTCATTGTTCACCCTGTCAATAAACCATTTGCAACGTAAATTTGAATAGAATCTGGTACACCGAGTTTAATTCACGTGAACATAACATTTTGGTTGAAATGATAAAACAGCTTTCTGGGCAGTTTGCAAGGGTATGCTGCTGTGGCAAATTACTTCATAAGTTGCCTCAGATTAACGACATGCACCAAGTTCCAATGATCTCCACTGATGAAAATCTCACTTGGAATAAATACCCTAGACAGTCGGGTGCCATTACCTGGTTGAGATTTGCCCTCATGCCCAGCATGGGGCTGAACGCTGAGAAGACAGAGATTCCGACTTCGTTCATCCGCACACTGGGGTCCCTCAAGTCAGCACAAAGCTGCCACAAATGCAAACAGATGGCTAATAAATGGTATTGTGACAGATTAACAAACATGGGTTGCGGTGACGAAGGATACCCAGTTATTGATTGGAAGGTTTCATCAATCCCAATACATGTCTATAAGGTGTATCAATAAATTTAGGCACCATTTCAAAATTCTTATCAGGTAGGTGTCAGACAGAACCGTCCGACCGATACATTTAGTATCAGTTGGCTATCAGGTTAAGTGTTCTCAAGTGGCCAATTCTAACTGATAAATGCATTGCATTACTCCCAAGGCTATGTGGTTTCAATGGAGCAACACCCCCCTCCATTATTCACTCAATGCAAGTCACTGTTATTATTTATTTATCGGTTGGATGGCCCTGTCCTATAGTCAACCGATGGGAATTTTGAAAAGATGCCTTAGAATTAAACCTATCCAGAATGACTTTTTTGGAAGATCAGACAGCAGCTGATGGAAAAATATCAGCAAATAATTCTTTAAAAGTGAAAAGAGGCTGTTGATGAGGAAATAACAAAAAAGACTTGCCAATGCAAAGCAAACTGGCATCTTGGCATGGTCAAGTGATATCCACCAAGGTTGAGATGTGCCAAACTTTTGTGAATGCATGACTTCATGTTTGTGTTCACTTTAGAACCAGTCTGAATAGTTCCTGACCCTTAAATTGGTCATTAATCCATTAAAATACTACGACACAAGGTTCAGGGTTTGGGTGGGTTTTGGAGGTTTAGGGTGAACCATTTCAGCAGAGGAAGTTACCTTGGACAAGTTGTTTGTGACATTAAAAAAGTCTTCAGCATCAGGATGGAAAGCATGGAATATGGACACTTGGCTCAGTCCAGACTTCATGTCCTACCAACAAAACAATTATTCATAAAATAAAAAATCAAAAGCCACAGGCTTAAGCTCTTCCGCTTTTCTCTTCGGAAGAGCTCTTTTGTGACTGACAGTTAAATTCACAGAAAAAGCACTGCTATCCGCATTGACTATGCTGATCTGCAAATTCGACACAAGCTGGTAAGAAAGTCTCAAATTCGCAAAGGGGAAGGGTTCACACGTGAAGAACGTACATTTCAACAGAAGTCAGTCACACGTTCTCAGTGTGTCCCATGCCAATGAGTGTGGCTCGGTGATCAGGTGAATTTCAACGACTGGAAAAGTTTGCAACTAATTTTACACCCTGGAGCTCTTCCACACATGGAACCTGTAAGCTTAATCGTTCATATTTACTTCTTTCATTAGTATGACCGTCTCTCTGTCAGCCACATTAATATCACTGACAACTTGCGGTGCCCGCTGCGGCACTGGATTTGCCAGCCAGCCACTCAGTCTCGATAAACTTGGCGGTCGAGTGGTTAAGAAATCTTCACTAGTAAGCAGGACGATGTGGGTCCGAATCCCACCCGCGCAAGCCGATGGTTATATCACCACTCTCAAACCACACTGAGAATACTGTGCAAAGATATAAAGTCGGTGTTATGGGTAAACCCGAATATGAAACTGTCTGTCTGTTGGTCGAGATGTCTGGCTCTGTTTATGTCAATGTACATCCATCTGTTTGTCCATCATTTAGCTAGGCCATCTCTCTGTCTTTACCTTCATGATCATTCTGACAAGCCATTTTTGCTCGAGGGCGCTAGTGTTCCGTAAGAGGTGCATGAGGTTCTTCTTGACTACGTCTTTCTTCTTTGCGGCGTTGCTGGCCGCTATGCCATCCAGGCAGGTGTTGACGTCCTGAATGCTCAAACTGAAGCAGAGAAAAAAAGTTTCCAAGACATTCTACGATGACCCTCACTTCATCTGCATTTTTGCTAGGAACTTTCCCGAAGCCTTCAAGCAAGGATGCATTCTTCAAAACCTCCTGAGAATCTGGGAGCATTAGAATTAATCATTCACAAGTATTAACAAAACCTGTAAGAACATACAAGTCCTGTTAACAGGCTGAGACAGAATAAAGCAACAATGTTTCAAGCTTACCTTCCTTTCTCAGGGCACCTGTTCCTTAGGACAAAGTACGCGACACTGGCAAAGTCCCCAGCTTCCTAAGAGACACATGCAGAGACAACAAAACTGAATCAGTTGGATGCCTTCTGGAAAAGACAAATTGTTACAAATTGATTTCTGCCTGACCTTCATAAGTGCATTCCACCTGTCCGTGAGAAAAGAAATCCTAAAGTAGAGCTCCATCAGAATCAGCCGTCCTGTGGCTAAGGTTACAGACTTTTCCACAGACACACTGCACTGACAAGCTCAGCCATAAGCAATGCCTATAAGCCTTCTCAAACAAACGGCTAAGGCTGTAGATTTTGCCACTGCAATAACGAGCTGTATAGTCATAAACAACAACGCCATTTCGGACAAAGCCCACGCACAAGCAAACCCACAGTTTGTGTCACTGATGGTTCTGAAACTCAAAGCTTTCATTGTCCAAAACACCATGGCATAAATTTGTAGAAAATGGGTACAAACAAGCAATGATTTGTTTTAAAACAGCTCCCTCGACCAGGTTGTGACTTAACTCCACAGTGGATAACTTGTAAATGGCTTTCTTAACTAACTTCTAGGATTGGATATTTGACGACCCAGGTTGCAAGAGATAATTTTCAGGCATTTGAAGCAAATTTATACGCACAAAACTTCAGCCTACCTGCTTTGCGGTCGGCGCCCTGTAGTTGAGCAGCTTCTTGGCATCAGTGCTTTCTTTGGCCAAACCGAGGATTTCAATGTAGAGCTTGGCCAGGGTATGCTGTGACAAGACACGATAGATCAGTGGCTAACTTTATACGCCTTGGTCATTGGGACAATTTTGATATCATTTAGATGACGAAATGATTAAATAACTTAACTTGCTATTTAATTGGAAGAGTGCGGACAAGTTAAACTGATGCAAGGATAGGAACACTTATGAGTGAAATGGTAAGAATATATTCATAAGGTGACTGGTGATAGTTCCATGTGCTGAGGGGAAGGGAAGCTCAGTGAAAAGACAAATAAAAATCTGAATATTCCACTGCACGAATGGGATATTTTTATTAGTATTTTGTTATACAATGTCGGAATAAAACCTGTATAAATCCCTAAATTAACAGCGGTCTCAAGAGTTTTTGTGGCCATGCATAAGAATTTCCCTCCCATATCCTTTAAAATCCATGAGATTTTGTTCAGGATTTTGTGGGATTTGAGGAAGAATGCAGGCCACCCCTATGGATGCTGCTTGGTGGCCCTTTGAAAGTTAAAGAACAAAGAAAGGGCAGCTGGATTCCAGTGCCGTGGCAGACTTTGAGGGATCATCTGGGTAGCCTAGAGAAAAAAAAAAAATGTCTTGGAAGTAACCACTGGGCAACGGACCTGTAACGCAGCCATTGTCTGTGATGCTTTCCTCCAAGGGCCGGAGGAGAAAGTGACAGGGATTAGGCTTGGAACAGGCCAGGGGAGGGGTGGGTGAGGTCTGGGCGGGAGAGAACAGGGGCATCTTGCTCAGCTCATCCTACCTCCTTGATCCCGTAGGCAACCCTTTCTCTCTCCAGTTGGGGTAGGAGAAGCCTCAAGACGGGGTAGAAGTTGTCTTTCTGTTAACAAATATATATTGGCACCGTTGAATTACAGATAAGCTAAGGTACTGGACAACTTATACATGTAAATACTTTAATGTTTTTATTATGATTAATTCATAAATACTTCAGACAGTCCCTCTACTCAACAATGTGTAACTTGACCTTGTATTAACATTAAATTTTGATTATGTCCGCTGAGAAGTGATAACGCCCGCTGTGTAAATGACGCCCTGGTACCTGGATGCGAGGTAGTAATCGATTGTGATTGGTCAAGCGGCTCGCCACGCGCATATCAAGTCCAAACAAGGAGATTCTTTTAGACAACTTGCACAAGGAATATACCATAAAATGGACGGGGACGTTCAGGTTTATGAAAATTAAATGCTGAACAAAATAATTGGAAATCCATCATATACTGACTTCTTTTGACTCTCTGACTAAAAAAGGAATTCGTGAATGGGAATAAGAACATGTATGTGTTTAGCTGGTCTTAAACTGATAATGCCCGAGCCGCAGGCGAGGGCATAAGTTGCGTCCAGTCTCCTGAGCTGGCCAAGCACAGATTTATTCCCTTAATAAATAATATGCAAAGTGAATAACACCAATGGACGGTTTTTCTACAGCACATTTCAGGCAAGGTCTCAATGCCCTGACATACCTATCCCTGCTCGTCAGGCATGTGATAATTCTTATAAACAATCTCAGCTCCCTGGGAAGTATACAGCTCAGTCACTGCGCAGCCACGTCAAACACTAAGTGACCAATCAATCACAATGACCATCTCTGCCCAGGTACCCCATTTGCTCCTAGGTGGATAGTGGCACACAGGTACTAAAGTGACTCGCCCAATGTAACAACATGAAACCACATGTTGGATTCGCACCCCCGACCCCATGTTAAGAGTTACAAACCCTAACCACTAGGTCATGTGTCCAACGAAGTTATCAGGCCTGACATTACAATCCAAATTGGAGTAAATTTTGGACTGTCTGTGTCTTTCCAAACCGTAGGGGGTTGTCTCTAAGAAGGTACGGTCACAGAGTGTAATAAGAGTGCATTTGCGATAAAAGAAAGACCATCACAGTAACGAATGACAACATTGGTCCAGGAAAAACATATGAAAGTCCACCACAGCAAAAATTTCACGCAGCTGCATGGACTTTTTGTTCTACCCATTTTGGGGGTTGTGGAATGCATGTATGGATACAACAGCTAGTCACATGGACAAAAAATCCAATATAAAATTTACACCCTACCAGAATCTTTGTGGATATGTAGGGCGTGGTCGGCCAATAAGCACAATCTTGAGATTACTTTGCATTATTGGTCGATCCTGTATGATATCTCCGACTTTACTTTCCTTTTTTGAAAGTAATCTTCCGCAATCATGAAACAGACAGCTATCATCCGAAGGTGCAATTGTTGACAGATGATATAGCGAGATCGACCGTTTGTGCAGAGATGAAGCGATCGCCCAGCATGACTGTGTGGTTGACAGATCATACAGTGAGACTGACCGTTTGTGCAGAGATGAAGCAATCGCCCAGCATGACTGTATGGTTTCACGTACCGTATCTAGATTATTCTTGTGCAGCTGTTTGTGAAATTCGCGCCACTTCTCAAGAAACTCACGAAACATCTGTCTCTTGCCGTCTGTGCCGTGCTTCTTTTGGACTTTTTCCAGGAAGCCAGCAAGCTCAGCAAACGGGATGCGACTGGCCACCGTAACTGAGTCAGCAGTCGATGTCGACGGCAAATCGCCAGCATCTGACATTCTTCCAGTGTTGTGGACCTGGATTTGGCAAGGATTCAATGTTAATTTTGGACCAATAACAGTTGAGATATCAAATTACAATACATGCTGATGAGAACATTACACAACATATTTTTCAACAAGTGGCTGTGGTCCTTAGGGTATGGGAGAAGTCCAATGTTTCAGCCCAACTGGTAAAGGCCTTGGGTACTCTCAATGTCAGCTGTGTGACAGCTTGGCCAATCGCAACACAGCTCTTGTCTTTTCCTTTTCGTTTTCCTGACCCCATCAAAAAGAAAGCAAAGCTATGATTGGTCATTGGAATGGAAGCAAATTGGGCCAATCACACTGCGGCTTTCATCTGTGGGTGACAGGAAAACAAATAGAAAAAGATAGGAGCAGCGTTGTAGGACATTAGGACATGTTAGAAGATATAAACTATGTGACATCACACCTTGTGACTGTATACTCGCCAGGTCCCTTATTTTGCCACTTACTGTGAAATCCAATCAGACTTGACAATAGGTGGCAAACATAGGGACTTGGCGACTTTATGGTCACTGACGTTATACCTTCCTCCATGGTTTAAATGTGCTCTTTCCTTGGAGGTAGTGGAGGTCAGCTAAGAGTGGAATAAAACCTCCACCATATCCACAAGTCACACTGAGCACCATAGCTATACGCATAAATGAGTGAGGGCGCTGTTCAGTCAAGAATTCATTCATTGTTATTTTCTTAATTAGGAAACTGTGATTAAAATTTGTGTTTTTCCCCCATGCTGTGCCTCCTCTATTTAATTCCCAATTTCAAAAATTTTGAAATTTCAAGTGAAGCCAGCATTTAACTCATTGAAATAATGCATGAATAAGAACAAACCTTTTAGAATTTTAAGCTTTTAAGCGAAAAAACAACACTCATTTTTGTGTAGGCCTACAAAAAAACTCACAGTTGGCTCTGCATTACACATGTATGAAAAATTCCTCAAACATCTAAATATCCCTGCTTCTAAGTCATTATTTCTTTGCTTTGCAGAGTCCGATGGAATCTAAACTTTAGGGGCCTAGATCAAATGTTTCCTTAGGCTAATTATCCTCTCCATCATAAAGAAAACAGACAAAACTATGAGCTACCATAGCTAGCCTAGGAAAGCACACACATCTTCACTTCACTTTATTTTTTTCCATGTAATATAAAAGATAGTAATGGTACATATTCAGTTGATGGATGGAAACCCCCAAGAAGCATTGCTTGTCCAGTGGAGGACCCATAGACACTTAAGACAATGCTACAAAAAACTACAAACATTATTACTAGCCTAGTTGACTAAAAAATAATGATGTGCAAAAATAATATGCAAACAGTAACATGCAGGCTGTGACCCTGTGGTACATGACTTAATTGTTATATAAATAGTTATTTAATAATACATATTTATATTTACGCTTAAACATAGAGGAACTGGCAATTTTTTTCGATGAATTGTCAATTGAGCTCCACAGCTTTGGCCCCTCATGTTTTACAGTAGCTTTAGAAAATGCAGTCCGGGCATGAGACCTGTGAAATTCATGACATTGTCGTGTAAAATAATTGTCGTTTCAATCATCAATACAGCGGTCTACTATTCACTATTCTACTCGTAAAAGCAGGTGCATTCGCAAAACATTTTGGGCACAAACAAAGTTTACCTAGCTTTTGAAGGGACACCGATTACCCAAGATATCTGGACAGGAGGAAGACGAGTTGAGACAAACCAAACAGGCCGCGATGGGCGCAACCATTAATGTGCGTCTACAGCGCCCTCACTTGTTGAAACTTCTGTGTCCATTCGAACATGTCACGAGCATTCTCACCGTAGCACGTTCCAACCATCCCATCCACGATTCTGCACGGAAATTTTGGCGGAAACTGAAATGTATTCCTCCCGAGAATGAATTTGTAAAGTTTCATTCAGCTACTGAGAGCTTCTAGTTTCAACAGGATGTCGGCACGGTATATAACAGGCGTCACAAGACAAATAGCTGAGCAGTGTAAACAGCTGACCAGGCGACCTTGCCGTGCACATTTCCAACCATGCGCATGCCGGACTTCGTCTCATTTCTTGCGCTACTTTCCACGCAAATTTGAGCATTTGGCGGGGACAGTGCAAGGCGAAAAGGGAATATTTTTTATATCTAAACCAAAGTTTCACTTGTCGTCTTCATATCTCTTACATCACCGGCGGTTGTCATCAAATCCTTCGAGTGCTGGCGAAGATTTGGAGGAGGCGGGCAGTGCGGATGAATGGAGTCATCCGTCATATCGAACTGAAGATGTCTTAAATCAGGACCCAGAGTTGCGCTCTCTCCTCTGTGAGATTGCATCAGATTTTGGAAAGTCCCAAGCAGTGCTTACTGATTCTAATTCAGTTGGAACTTGTGAGAATGAGTCGTTGACAAATCAGCTTGAAAAAAGCAGTGAAGGTGCTGACAAAGATGCAAATGAAGGCATTGTTTCCACAACAACCGAGCACGAGAGTCAAACAGAGTTGAACTTGAAGGGTGGAGTGGAATTATCTCCCGTGGAAGCTTCAAGGAATGCTAGTAAAAGTGGGCTTTCTTTGAAAATTCATTATATCATTTTGTCAGAAATGCTCTTGTCTGATTGTATCCTAAACATGTGTAATGAACCATTGCGATATTTCAATATTGGAAGGATATTTTAAGAACAAAGAACCTGATGTCAGCCTCATGCCACATGCAACACGTTCAGTATGTTTGAGTTGGCATGATGGCAGGTTATCCTGATAGGGCCAACATTGCAGACGTATGTTAATATTCTCAAATAACCTACGGTACGGTACGTGGACACTGCATTTTGAGTAGACGCTCTCTGAATGCTAAACTCATGCTTGTAATTTTTATGTGTATTTTGGGGCCAGTTAGCAGAGACATAATTTAAAGAATAAATCTTTTTTTGATTACGATTCAGACTGAGAGCTGTTATTAAGTCAACACAAGTTCACCTCCAGTGAAACCTAGTTTCTTATCATTCACCCGTTGGAGGACTTAGGATTTTTAGGGTTAAATCAAAAGAACTGTGCATCAGCTGTTCAAGTTGTGACAATACCAGCCAGTGGACATCTGACTGGTAATGAATGTGGGGTTGACGCAGTAACAGACAACTTCTGACATTTAGCAAAGACAATAGTCCATTTTGTCTCAGTCTCGTGTGAAGATTAAGCAAGGTATGGCATGAAATCGAATCCTGATACTTTTATGATAGCACTGTATCCAAACTACCCCTGTTCTATCTTTTCTCAAACCATTCATTTTGATAACAAAATGTTTGCTATTTCCTTGAAGTATCCACCAGCCTTGTTAATTAAATCTTGTAAAACCTTGAGGTAGACCTCATTTTACTGCTTGTTTATTTTGTTTATTTTTCCCTTACTCGACAGGAAAAGCATCATACGTTTTCAGCGTCGATGAGATCGTGGGCGTCTTACGCGAAGAAAATGCACAAGACATCTGCGTCATTAGGGTACCGCCGGAGAAAAACTACGTGGACTACTTTGTTGTGGTAACGGGGAGGTCTGCACGCCATCTCAGTGCAATGACGCAGCACATCAATAAACTGGTACGGAGACTAATCACAGCCTTAGCTTAAGGCCAAGTTCAAAAATATTCATGTTAGCATCTGGGTCATTGGTAACAAAGAAGGGGGCTTTATATTTTTTATAGACGAAGCAAGTGAGCTTTCACTGGGCGTTTCACATGGCCCCCTTTAATGGTTGACAGCAGTGAGTCAAGTTTTGTACGGAGTGACTTTAATGGAACAGTGGCTCTGTACAATAGTTAGCAAAATAACCTGTGATGGCGTCTACCGTGGCATTGTCTATTTTCAAGATTGCTGCCATTCTTTTTGAAATTCCCGACAACCACTGTAGTTTCATGCTTTCAAAGACACAAGAAATGAAAGAAACATGTAAGATAAGTTAGGCATTTTGTACAGTGGTCTGGATAGTTTGTTAAGCATGTTAAATTGTGGCAAGGTTTCATGAGACTGAGAATTTAGAAACATAGCCACTTCCGTAGAGATATAAACCATTTTACCTACAACTTATACTGGCCACCAATGTTTGCAAAACAAAACACCCTTTGGTTGGCTCTTGAGTTTGCCTGAAAGTCCTCAAATGTACATTTTTCTTGTTCATTTTTAAAGAGGCTTGTATTTTCATTTACTATCCGGTAGATACATGGATTATTATCTGGTATTTTGATGGTTGCTTTGGATTTTAAAGTGCAGCTGCATTGACTTTTTCTTCGACTCAATTTTTCTGCATCTTTGTACTTTTCTTCAATGTATGAAAACTCTTCCACACTCTTATTTGGTTCAATGAATTGAAAAGTGTACACTTTTAAACAATCAAAATTATCCATGTTTTCCCGGACAACTGAGGGCGCTGTTGCTGTGAAGTCATCTGAGGAAGACATGGTTTAATGCATAGGTATTTCTGTAGAAATTGTGAACCCAGAATTTATCAACTGAGAGAGGAACTGATAGTTTCCTATTGCTATGCTCAGTCCATGAAAATCCGCAAGAACGCAGGGCTTGTTGTGTACAAACCTATGTAACATGGAGGCTTCTTCCTAAGATGACATCACAGTTTTGCTCATGAATATGGAAATATCATTAGCATAAAAACAAAAAAGGCATTAAAATACCCATTCAAAGAGTGAAACCAAAGCTGAAAATAAGATTTACTGAGGCACAAAGGTGCATTTTACAGGTTTGTAATCAAAAACATTGATTGCAGCTACAACACTGTGATACTTTTTCTTCTACTTTTGCGTTGATGGCCATAATTCACATGTGTAGGGTCGGCTCTTTTTATGACGCAGTTATGTTTTTCCTTTAAGGGGCTGCTAAAATTATGTTTTAGCAGCCCCTTAGAGGAAAAACATAAAAATAAAAAGAGCCGACCCTACACATGTGAATTATGCAGCTTGTGTCGAGTGTTCAGATGAAATGAGTGGATTTTTCTGTTTCTTTTTGTAGTATAAACAGAGTAAAGGCAAAGATAATCCTTTCCTGATTGTGGAGGGAAAGCTAACAGATGACTGGATGTGCCTTGACTTTGGTAAGTTGGCTAACACTTATGAAAGCTATAACATGAATATAAGAACCCATTGGGGCTGTGGTCGACATTTGAAGCAAGATATGGGACGGAGAGAACCCCCCCCACCTTTGTGTTTGTCATTGTTTGATCGGAATCTCAGG
>NW_019091360.1:1536990-1553121 GCF_001949145.1 Acanthaster planci
GTAGGGATTGGACAGGTAAGGGGGGTACCCCTCCGTCCCATATCTTGCCTGGTATAGTGTTCGATTAGTGACCATTTGTCGAGCACTGGTCGATTTTTCCCTGGTAAACCTATGCACAAGAGATATACTGGGTATCGGGCAGATTCGACCACCAGTTGTCATTATGGTCACCGATCGAGCTTGGACCTTTTCAGTTCTTTTACAGGTGAGGGAGTAATCCTGGCCAATCCATAAGGGTGCTCAGCTGCATTGATATTTTTTCCTGACTTCTCAGGATTTCAGATTTCTTTCCATGACTGTTAGTTTTGTTTCTTTTGTTTTCTTTTATTAAAGAATTTTCAACATCCTACAGATCTACAGGAAGCTTTTGCTTATATTTCCTTTTGGATCAAATATCATGCCTGACTTGGTCCTGTTGTAGACAGGATTTGTTTCAAAGTTTGCATGCCATGTATTGTTCACTACAGTCCTTGAAAATGCACTTTTGTGTTTCAATTAACCTTATTTTAATCTCAAAACTGTGATTTCCTTCCGGGGAGAAAACGTCAATGTTGCATTTACTTACATAAAAACTGCTGGAATTTTTGATATTTTGCTGTTCCACATTTCCTTGTCTTGGGTAATTCATTGGTGTTTGCATACATAGCAATAAGCCAATGAACAAACAAACAAACCTATTACTGTACAGTATCTTTTCTGACTGACATCACAGCAACAGTGCCCTCTGTTGTTTAGAAAATCACAGACAGTTTAAATGGTGAAAAAATGCACTTTTCGACACACTTAACCCCAAAAGGATATCAAATTATTTTCATACCTCAAAGAAGAGTGAAAAGATGCCAAAATATTGTCTCTAAGAAAACCTTATTGCCTGGACCCTTTGAATTTATCTCTTTTATGTTTTGACAGGGAACACTGTCGTTCACTTCATGCTGGAAGAAACAAGAGAGCTCTATAACCTGGAGGAGCTGTGGACGGTCGGCAAGGACTTCGACAGTCACATCCAACAGTGGAATCAACATGAGATACTCCTCTTTGATCCAGAGACAGACGTACAGCCACCCTCGACAGAAGGGGCTGAGACTCAGGAGAAATGAGTTGTGAGTTGATGAGTTTTGAGTCGATGGGTTACCAGTGGGAAAAGGAGAGGATAGAATCCAATGGAAAGATGTCGAAGGACCACGTGACCTCATGGTTTTCCAAGATCGGCCGCCATCACCTAAGGCAAGCGCTTAGTTAGCAACTCAGTGCTACATCATAACCTTGACAAGGGGGCTCCTTTCTGCATAAAATTACTACAAATTCTTTTCAGGTAGCATAATGGTCATTGTGCCATGGACAGTCGCCGTTATCATGTCAATCCAGCCTAGTAACTAGTATTTTTCTCATACTTTCTGCCATTTAGGAAGCTTTTAGAACTGATGCCATGTTTGTACATGTAAATACAGTGTGTAGTGCTATGGGCTTTGCAACAATGGCGGACGTACGTTGGGTCATTTTTTTGTCAGCGAGGGACACCCTATTGGGCACTTGGCTGTGACAAGAGTACGATGTTGAAATGGCATAGGATTTAATCTGGCCTGAAGTGAACTAAATAAACCAGGTTTTTAATCATGATAAAGAACAAAAAATATTAACTGGAGCAGCATTTGAACCTGCGACTTTCTGAATTCTGGCGGTCCGCCAAAACCAGGTTTGACTACTATTAAGGGTCTTTCCAATGGACCGTTTTTTTCATAGAACCGTTGAAAATACAAACTTTTTGTCTCAGTATATTTTCAATGTTTATTTTCCTTGTTGAAAGGTAATCTGGTACCTTTTTCATTTTATGCTAATTAGATTTCCGTATTCATAAACAGCACTATGATGTCATTCCAGGCATAAAGATTCAATGTTGTACATGTATTGATTTGTGTACACAGATTTGCTGGAATTGGTTCACTGTCATGTCAGTGCATGGCAAAAAAGCCAACAAGAAACCCTTTATTAGAAATAATCCAATGGTAAAATTTGGGTTCACAAGTGGAACGGAGAATGCCTGTTTCTGAACACTGCCTTCCTCAAGCAGCATCACAGCAGCAGCGCCCTCGGTTGTCTAGAAAAGCATGGACCATACATTAAAACCTTAAATACATGCCAAAGAATTTCACAACAAATCATAGCACATACATACAAATCACTCTGAGGCAGCAAGTGATTGGAAGAGTTCCGCAGTCCGTACTCTGATTGAAATTCCATTGGTGATGTACCCTGTTACTTCTCACTGGCCCTTTGAATGGATTCGTTACCGGATGGGCTCAACTTCAGCAATTTTACTTCAGGCTTTCCCTGCCAATAAAGCAACCACATTATTTAATTTGTCCTGAATTCATCTTGTACCATAATATAATATGTGCCAACGCTCGTCTGCACTCGTTTTACTATCAAAATGAAAGCTGTGTCAGAATGACTGCACTGGTTATGAGTGGAAAGCCTCTGATTAGTGGCTTCATGCATTTCTCACCAATGCTTGCTCTATTCCAGCCGACATCAAGAAATTCCCATATGGTCTTTCTTATCCAAAATATTATACTTTGATCCCTTAAATGTAAACAGAATTTCAGCTGGAGTGCATGTCAAACTGGAATTATGTTATTTTTGGTTGTTGACACAACCACTCTAAGGGAGAGGTTTTTTTCTTCCTTGAAGTTGAAGTTACCAGATATGTGATAGTGGTTTTTTTGCAGGTACAAATTTTTACGTGAATACGACGTGTTTCTGTTGATGTCCCATATTGTGCAATGAGCCATACATTGTTTATGGCACAGTCACATGTAGGCCTAGCTGGTAAAAACTATTCCAGCGATGGATTCTGTCATTTGTCTCTACTCAGCACTGCTCATCATCTGATGACTAAAAGTTCAGCCTACTCCAATTGATCCGTTTTAATTTCAGTTCTTGCAAGTCTTACTGGTCCTCGAATCAAACTTCAAGCTGGTTAGCAGGGTGCTTTTCATTCACATGCTGTTAACAATCATTTTACAAATTAAAACGTGCAAATGTATTTGTTGGGTTCGATGCGATCAGTCGATCAGGACAATGCCCCGATTGTGTTGCGCTATAGGCAGGTCAATCCTGTATGAAATTGCTGATTTCACTTCTTTTCAAAACAGTCTTTCAGAAACGGGAATAAGAAAGAAACGTCGATTGGCTCAAGGCCAAGTTATGCGGAGAGCATACAATAAGATGGAGACAGATCAAATAATCCTGCATATCGACTGATTGCCCCCAACATATCTTACCATTCCACACACACACACAGTGAGGTATCACAGCGAAGTGTGCGGTGCACTTGCAATACAAGCGATTCACAAAAGTGCGCCACCCAGAGTCTGCAACACGTTGGCCAATCACAATGCGCGAAATCTGTCGACCCAATGCGCGTTTGAAAAGGGTCGACAAATTTCGCATGTTGTGATTGGCCAACGCGTTGCAGACTCTTGGGGGGCGCACTATTGTGAATCGCCCGTATTAAAACTAATTTATTTACATACAAAGATATCTGGTGCACCCGACTTGCTTAGAATATCCATGAGAATCTTTCTTTGCATTTGAATTATCAGAGACTATTAAGGCAATTTGCCAATGGTGATAACCAAACAGTGTAAGGTCAGCATTCTGTTTGTTTATTGGATTACGAACATGGCATACAATTTTGCAGGGTCTGAGGGCAAAATTTTTAAAAAAAATTCTCTTATAATTATGTTCCATTTTTTCCCACAATTATCCATGGTTGGAGGAGAAAACAAATTAAATTTAGCACATTAATTTTTTTTTCAAAACAGCCCTTGAAAAAAATTAATTTCACTTTGTTATTTTATTATGTTTCCTTAATTGCATTATTCGCAGTAGATAGGTTCGTAATCCAACTAATAAAAATTGCGTACCTAAATTAGCATGTACCACCTTAATGAAGTGAAACTTATTAAAAAAACACACAAAACCAAAACAAAACCAAAAAACATCTCATTGACCGAACCATAGATCAAATTGTGAATATACTTCTTTCCAAGATTCCATCGACACTTTTTTTTAATTAAAATTACAGGAAGGCTTCAGGGGCGGATCCAAGATTTTATACCAGGGTTCGATTTTTTAAACTGCATTTTTCGTTATTGAAGCCATTAAATCTTTTCGTTTTGTTCTTAACCAAACATGCAAATAAGACGCCTAGAGGATTCATGCTTTCGAGAGGCTTGCAACCTTTAGATGTAGTAAGACACTAAACAATGCAGTAAGCTAAAGGGGGGGGCATTACCCCCACTCCCTGGATCCGTTCCTTGGCTTTTGCAGGTCCTTGTAAAATGCACACAGAATCCTGGATTCACATCTAGTCTAGTGACCGAATGGTTGAGGTTTGTCGCTTCCGACCATGGGGTGGGGGCTGCATGCTGTGACCTTGGGCAAATCACCCCCATGTGCCTCTCTCCATCCAAGAATAACTGGGTACCTGTGAGAGCAGATGTAGTTATGTTTAGCCGTTTGTGCCTGAAATGGCAACATCGGGCGGGTATACTCCCCAGAAAGTCAAGGCCGTGTCCGAAACGGGCTTCCAGAGCTATGGCTAGGTCTATTGTCTGCGCGTCTCCACGCATTTCCAATGGAGCGAAGACCGAGACCTAGCTCTAGACAAGAGATTCGGATGCAGCCTAAGACAGTCTTATGAAATGTTCAGATGAGCCCAAGTGATAGGCTCAAGATGAATTAAGAGTATTGCATCCGGTGTTTAATGTGTGAAGATTTATTTGAATAATTTATCAAAATCATTCAATTCTGCAAAGAACAAATATGGACATACTTTTGAGTGGCATACGTTTGGGTGACTATGCGTTAAATCAAGCCGAGCCGTCTGGATAAATCATTAATGGTAGAATTGCTGCATCAAAGTCATTTCAATTAACAAACAAAGTCATGATTTTAACAATAATGATCCAATCGTTACAACGCGCGTGTCATATCGAACACTGAGAAGATTCAAACCTACTCACTGGGACCGGACACAGCGTCCATCATTTCATTTAGCAACAACTCGCGGTTCATTTAAGAGATGCAGTTCACAGCAGATGCAGTCGAACTGGACGACCTAAGATTTATAGTTATATTAATATAGCGGGAAATTGTACACACTAACTGCCATAAAACCGACATCAAGGTTCAATTTGTAACAGTCGAAGGGTCCAATAAACTCTCAATCGTTCTGGAACTTATCGATCTTCAAACCTTCAGTCATTTTGTACTTTACAGGTTAATTAAATCATGGTCAAAAAACTCGTGAAGTCAATGTACTTGTATATACTAAAAGGGAAAATATTTTCATGAATAAAATATGCTACGAAGGATAAGCGCATACAGTTCGGCAGTACGTAGATCTCCCAGTGCTTACCTTAAACACTTTAAATTACTTGGGGAAACAGTAAATCGGCTAACGTTTAGCCCAGCACTACAACTTAATGAATTTAATATAAGTGTCACGCCCCGCTTGCTTCATGCGTAATGCGCGTGACGTAATGTGCGTGATGTCATACACGTCCAGAGGTGGGCGTAACCGATCGAAACACCACTGAACAGAAAAAATAATAATTATTTGTGCGTTTATGACCTTAAATGGCGGATACTGTGCGTCTTATAAATGTTCTGATGTTATTATTAAAGGAATGAATGTGTGCTTGGCCGGTCTTGACACAACTTACGCCCTCGCCTGAAGCTCGAGCATTATCAGCAATCAGTCTCCCGAGTCGACCGGCCAAGCACATTCAGTCCCATTCATAGATACCTTTTTAGCCAGAGAGTCAAAAGAAGTCTATATATGACGGATATCCGACGATTTTGTTGTAGAATCTTACTTTCACTTTTCCGAACACCCCTGTCCATTTTATGTTGTAGTAGTCCAAAAGAATCTCCTTATATGGACTTATCGCGCGCGTGGCGAGCCAGGGGCACACAAACTCTTGACCAATCAGAATCGATTAGATGGTCTCGTATCCAGGCGCCAGCACGTGATTTACACCGCGGGCATTATCACTTCTCAGTGGGCATTATCAATGCTATTTCACTGTCAAATTGCACGTTGTTGGATAGGGAGACTTTCTGAGGTATATGTGAATAAATATAATCATTTAACAATGTTTATCCGTTATCAATCTGTAAACTCTGCCACAACAAAATGTACATGTATACAGTGTTTACGATACTGTAATTTAAATTTAGTACATGTATATAGCCAAGTATAGCGTACCCAAGATAGCTCCAAAGCATACGTTAACAATTAGCATTAATACAGTGCTTATGCAACTGGTTACCACATTTACATCAAATTTACATACATCCATACCAGGCAGTGTTTCAACATATTAGACTATCCCTCACAAACAAATGGGATCGTCAAGTTGTTAAGTTACCACCTCTTCCCAAAATTAAGACGTCCATAAAGTACGAAAGAACAACAAAACCAGAAAGATTTTGTTTCTGTCTTATTTCATAAATAGTGAGAATGACACTCTTTGTCGGGACAGACTGTATCGATTGTCACTATTGTTCCCAGAAGTTTAGGTGTGAGGTCGTTAAATTTCCGAGACTTCCCTCGTCAAGGTCGTGGCCTCATCCCTCTGAATGTTTCACGACACACACTATCAAGTTATTCTAGAAATTAGGGGTCCATTTTTTTGTGTCCCTGTCACATCTGGCGTGTGATTTTGTAAGTTCAGAACACCTTTTTTAATTTCCAAGAGTGCTGAATTAATGCAAATTAACTGCCGAACAAATACTAATAATTTGAAATCAATTCTGGTGATATTTCCACGACAAATAACAAAGGTCAGATGTATTAACAGGGACATCAAAAATAATATCACACTTTTGGACCCCTAATTTGTGGTATTACCTGATTAAAACAGTGGGCCAGCGGAAAATATAAACTTCATCTTGAAATGGTCAGGGCGACCAGAACCATGAACTTGTTTCAGCTTGGGTCTTTGGTTAAGCGTTTTCGCGACTTGTTATGCCTCTGTGACGTCATTGTTCCCACTGTACGAGATCCGAAGGTTGGGCTTGGTTCAGCGCCGGTTCGAATACGGGCGATTCACAATAGCGCGCCTCCAAGGGTTTTGCAACGCAGTGGCCAATCACAACGCGCGAAATTTGTCGACCATCTCCAAACGCGCACAGGGTCGATAGATTTCGCTCATTGTAATTTCCCAACGCATTGCAAACCTCTTGGAGGCGCACTCACTATGGTGAAACGCCTCTATTGGCGGAAATAAACAGACAATATTGTCGCCCCTCTGAGTGAATTATAGTTGTCAAATTGCCGTTAAATGCAGCGAAGCAATGAAATACTTCCTTTTAAAACGTTCGGCTGAGTTCGGGTGGCTTGTTCTCGTATGTTCATGAACAGCTCGATTTTGTTGTTCGTAGGTCAAACGCCAGAAACAAACAACTGGTTATTGCTGGCAGTTCAGTGGCAAGCAACATGCAACATGGCGGCGTTCATATACGTTACTCGGGAGTTAAAGTTTGGATAACTGAGCTGATTTTTTTCTATTTTAACAGGAAGATTTATTTCTGTGTTATGGAAAAGAATTTATGTTAATTTTACAAAATTCCCCATTGTCTCTGACTTTATAAGCCATCTCTCTACTTTTTTTTTACAAACTGTAGCGGTAATCTGCTCAAATAAAATGTTGTTATACACTCAAAAAACTCCCAGGTCAGATTGACTCAATTGGCGTGACCCTCTTCTGAGTAAAAAAGACTCCCTTTCGGGTCGTATTAGACCTTTTCTGGGTCATTAATTGACCCTGAAAAGGGTCACGCCGAATGGGACGCAATTCCGGGTCAATCTGACCCAGGAGTTTTTAGAGTGTAGATGAAAATTATTTCGCCTCGTGGCGCGTGTTTAGATTGTTATATTAATATTCATATTTAGAGCTTTACAGTTTGGCTTGGTTTCCTTATAACAGGCTTATACCATCAGCTTAACAGCGTCATGAAATGTACAGGTGTTAAGTAGTCCAGAAACTTTCTTGTTGTTTTAATGGCGCTTTCAGCTACTCAGGCTATTTGTGCCAATAACTATGCGTTTATTCATAACCTTTATTAATCAGCACCACATTGCGGAGTTAGGAAGAAGGTCCAGTTTTAGAGGCTGGAGGAAACCGGAGTACCCGGAGAAAACCTGCCAGAGCGAGGATGGACTGGAAACCAAATGCACTTAAAGCCTGGGCCAAGCTGGGACTCGAACCCGGGCCTCATTGATGCAAAGCGAGCCAGGAAAGAACCGCTCACCTGTACGGAAGTGCATTGGGGACATGGCTACAAAAAGGAGCACTAAGTTGCCTAGGTGGATTACTACTCAAGGCCGATTAATCTTTCGCCCTGACGGTCTGTTGTTCCACCATTTCGACAGTAATCGGCACAGGCGAAATAATCCACCCTGGCGATAAAGTAATCCGCTTTGGCTAAATAATCTGCCAGAGAGAAATAGTTGAGCAGTTTTTTTTTTTCAGTCATGTCATAAAGCGCTTCCGTAGACTAGAGCCTAAGACAAACTTAATGCGGACTTGCCCATAAAGAAATGCAAAATACAGCCAATCCTCGTTAATAAAAGCACTGTACAGTATTATGCTTATTACAAGGAAAATTTTAGATCTAATCCTTTGTTCTTTATTGTTTTCATTCCTGACAAAGCAAGGTCCCTATCGCAACAATGTAATCTGCAACGAGGTTCGAGTCGGTGCGTGTTTGTGTAACAACACGGCACCAGTTGCCTATGTCAAAAGTAAAACCGTCCCCAGGTAAATGTGTCCCCCGAACACTTCCTATAACCCGGTATCGTATGTTTTAGCACCTGCAAGGGTCTGCGACTGTTTCGTTACGGACCCGTCATCATGCCTCTTTCCGCACCATGGACCACACGTCGACCGGGCGGTTCTTTTCCAGAAACACCAGACTTTCTTGTTGCAAATGAAAGCGAAGAAGATGTACAATGCCTGGCTTGAGTTGAGGAGGATGAAGACGTACCACAGGGCGACGACGTCACTTATAGCCGCCGCAAAACCAAAGATCCATGTGAATCCCATGAGGGTGGCTATCTGGTTTAATGAGGGGACGCAAAATGTTGAAACTGAAGTCACCACAACCTTTAGAACCAACCATCCCAAAACCAGGGTAAATGATGTTGACAGTTTAGGTTTAGAGATCCAAAGCTTAAGAGAGAAAACTTTGCTCGGAATCTGCGTTTTAATTTGATTGATTTCAACGAAACTTTCACACATGGCCCAAAACATCGGTCATGTGTAAAACTTGCAACGACCAAAGATCTTTTGTGAGGCGTATATGAAGAATAAAACGCCACAGAGTAGAAGTGATGAATTAAGAGACTGTTATCTAAATAGTTAATTATTCATATCAGAATGATTTGACTGAGACCTTTAGTACCTTTTTAAAAAGGTATGCGCAGTATATAAGATGGCAAATGGGATTGAGTGAAATAATGCAAGGTCAATTTCGTTTGAATATTTTATATAAAGATAGGCCTACACACGCACTTTAAGAGTTGATTTAAATTGGCAGCCTATTCAAGGGAGATGAAATTCATTTACCTTGATGTAAATAACCACTTCTTCCACGATCTGCTGCATTTCAGGCTTGTTGCTGAGTACGTGTTGCGTATCTCTCTTTGTTTTCCTGATCCCACAGACGGTGAGAGAAAACAAGACGATGTTTGTCAAGACCACAGCCCCGATGGGAACGCCTACCACAACAATGCTGACATAACCGTTGCCGATCCAACACACGTGTTCATTTCCGTACCACAGGGGAAGATCTGTGCAGTCGCAGACGTGTAGGATAAAACAAGGGAGTGCTATCAACAACGGCACACCCCAGGCAAATGACAGCGACGCCAGGGAAACCCCAGTGCTTCTGCTTCGACAGGTGTTCTTCCACGCCGTGAACGTGCGGTTGAGAATGAAGGCCAGGACTCCAGTCCACATGACAGAGACAAGGAGAAAGTAGTGCGCCAACAGGGCCACGATGGTGCAGGCGGCCTGAGCTTGGGTCGCCACGCCGCTTAACAGGAGCAGAAGTTGGGCGAGGAAGAGCGCCGCTGTGAAATTCAGGATGGGCCCGCTGGTGCGATTCCGGAGCTTCTTGAAGACACAGAATGTCACGAAAGTGACGACTGCTGCCAACATCGAGACTATGTTTGCAGTGAGGTTGAGAATTTGTTGCGGTAGGGAGTACTGGAAGAAAGTAAAAGTCTGGGTGATATTGCGAGTTCCGTTCTGCTCGTTGAAGGAGCAAACTTGGATTTCGCCGTCGGCAGTTTCTATGTAACTGTCTCGATTAAAAACGGCCCGCGTGGGCATGTAAACCAGGGTATTTTCGTCGTCACCGGCGGGGAGAAACAGGGAACGATTGAAAGTCTCAAGCAGACAACTGAGGTCGGGATTCTGACAGAGCTGGACTTGAGACGGAGGCGACGAAATGGCCGCTGGAGGTTGTCGCGTTAGCCAATCAAATGTCTCCCGCCAAATGGTCATGTTTCTGGGGACTGCCAAATCACTATCGGCCGTTACATTCTGCCACCTCCCGGCGCACCTTGCCAGCGATAAGCTTGCGTCGTGGTATAGAATTTCCATAGAAGTGATCGATGTGGTATCGGCAAGATCAGAACAAAAGGTGCGGCCTTCCATTGCCAATACCTTCTGATGAACCTCCTGAAAAGCTGCCCGTTTTAACCGAGTCATGAATGCAAAGACAACTGGCCTCTTTCCTGGCTGCCCCAAGCAGTTATTTGATTGGAGCAATTCCGAATCCATCGTTGAAATTTCCATCTGACTTCTGTTAACTTGTACAAGGTCATCCAGACAGGTTTTGATAATTTCCTCCAGTGGATCTTCAGCAGTCCGGCGGTCGGCACAGGCGGCTACGTGGAAGTAGGTGATCATTTCCTGGCCGGATACGTGGATATCTCCCGCCAGCCGAACGCAGCGTTCCCCTTCCAAAGCATACCCATCCGCACACGTCAGCCTGCGACATCTTGAAAGAAATGGGTCGTACACTTCGTTCACTGAACAAGTGACAGGGACCTCACTGACCACCACTCTGCCTTCACTCACCAATTTGACATTACCTGCGGATCGGAAGTCAAAGACGATCGAAATTGGAGGAGGCCCGGGGAACTGCGGGGCGGGTGCAGGCGGTCTATATAAGGTGTCGTCGGTTACCAATACGGGATACTTCCGTAAGCAATCAACGAAATCTATAGTCTTATTGTTGTTGCATATCAAACAGTGCGGGTTCTTGTAAAGAGTTCGAGACACAAAGTCGACGGTCGCAGTGAGAGCTGTGTACGACGAGCAGAGCGGTGCCAGTGGGTGACCGATCGGGCATTCTGCTCTCGCGTCGAGGTAGCAGGTTCTGACAGCAGAGCCAGCCCTACCCGGCGGTTCCTTGACCAATATGCACCCCACTTCGTACCTTATTATATCCAGCGTCTCCCTGGACGTGGATAATGACAACAGATCAAAGGCCTCCTCCTGGTAAGAAACTTGGGTGCACTCAAAAGTCAAGGACCATGGTTCCAGATCCGTTACATTTTCCCGCCAGCAGAGGGCGCAGTACACGTTCCTGTACGGGAAATGATTCTTCACGCCCAGAACTGGAATTTCTGACAGAAAATCGTCCGTGTCAATTTGCTCGCACCGTTGCCGTAAGACTTCTTCGCCAGTCAGATTGTCATTGGGACAAACGGCAATGACGTAGTATCCTTCAGACTGTTGGAATCTCTCAACGTTGCACTTGAAATCAACAAGCTGCGAAATAAAACGTGAAACTGTCGAACGTATAAGGTACGAAAGCCCAAAAGTAATACTTTTTCAAAAAGTGCAGAATAATTTTCCAAGTCTATTTTTAGAAGAATTTTTTTAACTTCGGTTTTACGAGTATATTTTTTCCAAAGATCGTTTGTTCGAGACATTAATTATCCAGTTCGTTCTTATGTGATCTATATTAAGAAACATTGGCGCTGTTTTTATAAACAAATCGTTTTTACGAATTACATTTTACTAAGTTAAGGCTGCAGCATGCCGTGTGGCGATGCACTTATTTTGATCCGTTCTCGTTTCCATGTTCACATCTGTTTGCTGTGTTATATTCCTACATAATTTCAGTAAACAGTCTCAAAAACCTACGCATGCAGACACGAGATATTCTATTACGGCTATTATCCTTGTTCCAACGATATTTACACAATTTCAAGCTTACCGTTAATTTTCCCAAACGTTGGGAAGTCGAAAATTCATCGTTGGCCGTTGTCATACACGTTCCTTCGTAGTCTATGCAACAGTCATGGAAGAAGTTACAAAGTCCATCGCATTGGCACAACGGGGCGGCCGAAGAGCTGTTGGCCATATGCGGCTGGAAACTACAACCAAGGCTGCTGCAAAGGTGACGCTGGGTGCAGATGTCAACCGATGTACCGCCCAGTTCAATTAAGGTCAGTGATTCTGTAAAAAGAAAATGTATTTCATAATGCATGTATCTACACGTTTCCATTGCAGCATGGTCCTAGTTTGTAGCAGTGTTTACCGTAAGGCAAATCTATGCCCCATCTGCATGTATGGTTAGCATACTACTAATAAGTAAAATGTTATTTACTTTTGCACCTACAAAAGTAAAAGAAAACTTTCTGTTCCATGTAGACCTTTCTTCTGTTTACAAAAGTTGAGGGGCAGCCACGTTTGCAGAATGTTTACCCTTGATTTGTCAAAAAAAAAAGACTTCATAAATGATTTCGGGTTCTAACTTTTGCAAGTGATTTTTGAACACTGCAAGGGTCAATTTCAAAGAGCTGCTTAAGCACAAAATCTGCTTAAGCGCAAAAAACCTCTCTTCCATCTATCAATCTATGTGATTGCCATGCTAACCAAAAGATAGGTGAAGACCATTCCAAAAAAAATGTTGGCCTACATCACGTGGAGTTTTGGCTGGTAACCTGATTTGTCAAGCAAGGTTTTTTCACGCTTAAGCAATTTTTTTTGTGCATAACCAGGTCTGTCAAATTGGCCCCAGGTCGGAGTTATTGTTTTAGTTTTGTACACGCGCATGCACCACTGATATTAAGCTCAAATTGGATGAACACTCAAGTCGTGCGTTGACTTCTGGTTCCAATGGTTCAGTGTGACTGAAATTACGTCATACTTAAACCGCAGAGAATTGGAAGCAAAATGGTTGATGTATGCGTAAAACAGACTGATCCATGAAGTCCTCTTGCCCGAGGAACCACGTGGGATTTATTCACCTGGTCCAATCACCCATCGCCGTTAATAAACAAGACAAGACTTAAGTTGCATGATATCACGATAGGAAGCGTGCTGGTGATACATTATAACAGGCGCTAGAATATACGTGGCAACCTTGTGTTGAGGACGCAAAAGAAGGGGAGTGGGAAATCGGCCTAGTTTGGCTTTCATAAAGGTAGGGGGCTCGAAGAATGGAAGCAAGTGGTTTGAACTGCTTGATGGCACTCGTGTACAGTTTGCTCCACGTCAGATACAAATTCCGTATCGACGGGCTATTGAATTTCTTACCTGCACATTTGCAGCGGTGAAGTTTGTTTTATTTAAGGGAAATCACGCTCGCTTGAATGCGTGCTATCAATGTTGGCGAGCCTCGCTTATTAACTCGGCACACAAGCATGTTTCACGTAATTCCAAGTTTCGTATAAAAGGGTGTTTTGCCGTAAAAGCATCGTTTGTTGACCGTGATGGGTAACTTAGGCCTATTTATTACGTTTTGGGGAAATCCACGGGCATGACCTTTCGTTATTTACCTTCTTGTACACTGTCTCAGCCTGAGCAGGACCCGGCAAGGATTGTGGAAAATGGTAGGGGTATTTTCAATACACACAGTACATTGTACTTCAGTGTGGCCTGGACCCCAGTATCAGTCACTATATTAGTAATATATGGCATGCCAAATATACACTTCAAATGCTGTCACCTAAGAACTGCACGACGCGGCAGTATTATAATGTCACGTGCATCGATCATATTGATCAAGAACAAAAATCTTCTCAGAAGTTAGTCGAATAGATTTCATTATACATTTGAGGTTTTCAAGGACATTTCTTGGTCGGTCTTGCTTAATAATGCCTTTTTGGCAGTTTCTTAGTGGGAGCCCTGGAAGACTGGAACTCAAGCGTCAGAAATCCTAAACTGTAAACAGACGGACGCTGGATTTTGCCCGTCACAAACTGAGGTTCTAAACGTGTAACAAAAATAATAAGCTAAACAATCAAAGGTAAAAAGTTGGTATCACAATAATAGGCCTTGTCCGAATTACTTTGCTACGACCGGTGTAAAAGGTAAGTCTGCCCCCGGTTAATGTGTCCCGGCCCCCACACTTACCGGATCGCACTCCGGTTAAAGTGTTCAGTGGACACATTTGTCCTATATGGTGACACTTTTACCTACAGGTAATTCTGTCCCCTAGATACTTTTACCGGCGGACCCGTTAGATTTACCGTCTACACTGCCACCGGCAGTAGCAGATACATGAAAAATGGCTGATTGTGTTGAGCCTAAAGGCAAGCAATAGCCGCGGTCATAAAAATCATTACCGTAGATGTCCCTTGAGCCGGTTTCATTCCCTGTGCCCGAAGAGCTTGATGGTGTGGGATACTCCGGTGTTGTCGGCATGGGCGTGTCTGGCGTTTCCCCTTGTTCCCGGGCTTGGATAAAAGTCTTCACGGACAGCGCGTGCAAGGAAACTGAGAAAAGCAAGATGTACTTTTTCGCGATCGCCATCTTCGCTGGTGGACACTGCGATTGCTGAAAGTGCCCCCGCCCGCGTTCGGAGCTGTACGGTACGTTTTTAATAGTCTATTCGGCGCCCAAATGCAGACTCGGTCGTTAAAGGGACCGCCTCGAATCCTGTTTGTTTCAGTTCATGAAAAACCAGAATTTAGAAAATTACAGGTAGGTCTGCGTGTTATGTTAATAATGCCTTCAGTGAGACAGATACATGTGCTATGAACAATGCAACCCTATAGGCCAAGGCCATGGCAAAGTAAGAACGCCTGTGATTTGCGATGAACGGTCATGCATCATGACACCTGTATATAAAAAGAGACAATTCCGGCGGTCCCATTCTCTTGAATTCGTTCGTTTTATTTTAATATCATTTTCCACGTTCTGCAAGAACAAGATGTCATGTTCTAACATTTAAGAGATGAATCACGTGAAACCTAAAGCAAGATAAATCCTCATTGGACCGAGGCCCATTAGTTAAAGGATTGCTTCAGTTTACTTTAAAACAGACCTTCAAATAAAAAAATGTACCTTTGTGTCACAGTTAACCTTACTTTCAATTTTTGTTTCACTATTTCAAAGGGTATTTTGCTGCATTTTTGGTTTTTATGCTAATGAGCATTTCTGTATTCATGAGCTAAACTGTGATGTCATCCCGGAAAGAAAGTCTCAATGTAACACTGGTATGTACACAAAAAAGTGTTGCATTTTTGTAGATTTTGCTGGCCTAAATGTTGTCTTCTTTGCTGATTCCTTGTTGTTGTTTAAGCAAGCGTCAATTCCATTCTCAGAAATGTTTCCAGCAAGTAAATTCCAAGTTTACAATTTGAACAGAAAACTCATGCACTGAAAAATGTCTAGGAAAGTATGGGTAATTTAAAGTAATTTTAAAAATGCACCTTCAATTTTAACCAATTTGGAGTGTAAAAGAGTGTTCGTACATTGAAGAAGGGTAATATCAGGAAAATTGTGGTTAAGAAAGAAATAGTTGTAGCTACCCGTTAAAGAGCTGGTTTGATATGGTCCAATCAGCGACAGTAACCGTTAAAATCACAGTGAAAGTGTTGTTGCTCCAGCGCCCGGCAGGACTGCTTTTCAGCCGACGGAAGAGGGGGTTGAACCTCTAACCTCGCCACACTCCGCCACATCCCACGTGGAAAGAAAGACGGACCTATCAAGTCAGTACTTTAATTGTGAATTGGCACATACATTTCTTCATTTTCGACTTTAATTGTGAATTTTCACATTTTTTTCACTCATGACATGATCATTATAATAT
>NW_019091360.1:1553656-1593068 GCF_001949145.1 Acanthaster planci
GACAAATTTCGCGCGTCATGATTGGCCAACGCATTACAAACTCTCGGTGGCGCACTATTGTGAATCGCCCGTATTGGAGCGTAAGTTGGGTGAAATTGGGGGATGGGGTGTTCCGTGTTGAAGGCGGCCTACATATATTTTTGCAAGGAGTAGGCCTGCTGAATGAAAATAAGCTGTGTATTCTGGCAAGTTACACCAAGAGTTTCCAATGGAGGAACCATAGTATCAGATGACGTCCACCCTCCGAATCCACGATCACCTATCCACCGCACGGAATGTTGAATTCACGGCCATTGAATGTGCTTCCCCGCAGACCCCATCCAGCCCCTTTCAGCTCCATCCTCCGTTATACCAGAGTTTCCATTCCTCATCATTAAATTTCTTTATTGCCTTCCTTATCGCCAAATTGAATTTCCTTATTTTGTCCTTCAACAATGTGCATTTGAATTCACTCTTTTTTTTTTCACAAAATGAATAGTTCTTATAGCGTCGCTTCAGACTGTCGGACATTCAAATAGTAAAATAAGGCATGTCGAAGTAGCACGCGCGCAGTGATCGCGACGCCGACCCTCTAGCCTACAATAGGCTAAGACCACTGAGGCCTCAACTAACGAATCATGACAATCCCACTGATAGCAGACTTGGCCTACTGGTAACCTATCTTCGGATCTCTTTCCGACGGTAACCAGTCAAACAGCCCCGCGAACACTGTTGTGAAAAGTGGGTTTGGGATAGGAACTTTAGCAGAGTATCCAAGGACGAGAAGCCGCGTATAAAATACGTTTCGTACACCCAATTCCCGTTCCGAACTTGCCATTTTGTTATTGGAACTGATATCTAGTTTTTCATGATTTTTATTTTAAGTATTCTTGAAATTTCTGTAAAATTACCTTCAGAATTTGGACTTTCATATGCATTAAATTGTTCATTTACTCAGATTTTTCTTAGGACGTGAAAAAGTTCTGAAAATTAGGGTAGCTACAATCAATGTTTTTGATTACAAATCTGTAAATTGCACCTTTTTGCCTCAGTAACCATTATTTTCAACTTTCATTATTTCAAAGGATATTTTAACATCATGTTGGTTTGTATGCTAATGAATTTCCATATTTATGAGCAAAACTGTGATGTCATCTCAGGAAGAAGCCTCAATATGACATAGATTTGTACTCAAAAAAGTCCTGCATTTTGTAGAGTTTCCTGGACTAAGTTTTCTCTTCCTTGCTGATTCATTGCTGTTTATGTCCATAGCAATGAGAAACCATTAATCCCTCTTTCAGAAATGTTATCAGTTGGTGAATTCTGGGTTCACAATTTAACAGAAATACATGTACACCTATGCACTGAACCGTGTCTTCCCTAAATGACTTCAGAGCAACAGCGCCCTCAGTTGCCCGGCAAAAACATTGACGATTTTATTGTTTTAAAGTGTGCACTTTTCAATACATTTAACCAAATAAGAGTGTGGAAGAGTTTTCATATATTGAGGGAAAAGCACAAAGATGCAGAAAAATTGTGTCGAAGAAAAATTCATTGCAGCTACACTTTTAAAAATGGAAACGCTGCTGCCCGTTACACAACTTGATGCGCCGTGGTGCCATTCTCCCGGCCAGCAGGTGGGACCCCGCATGCTCTGCTTCCAAGCCCCACGTTCATTTTTTGCCTATACATGTACTTCAGAAAATTTAGGTTCAGTGGAAGAAATGCTGTCTTTTTAAAGCGAACTTTCAGACAAATTCTTTTGAAAAAGGGGGCAGATTTAGATGTCAGGTTGTAGTGTACTAATTTCTGCTGAGCTCATTGGCGTAAAAAAGCATCATGCCCCCCAAACACAATTTCTTCGGAAAAGGTGATTATTTGGCCGAAAAAATGGAGAGATTGTGGAAATAGCTTATAGAGATAGGATCAACCCCCTTGTAGGCTGTTCTACATTTGAAAAAACGGCTGCGACCTGGCTGGGGAACAATCCCTTTTTGAGCAGTGTTAGTTTTTGTGTGAATGATTGCTTATGGCTACCAATAATTGACAAGAATTGAAAGACTAAGGACAAGACAATAATCTAAACTTTGTTTGAGAAACTCCAGTAATGTCTGCTGCATGTTATTGTCGTTTGAGTCACAAAATTGATGATTTTGGGGCTTGAAGTATTAGTTCACTGCACCCTAGCCCTGCTAGGCCAGGCCATCAGTCCGCGGTCCGTTTGCGATTTGCCGGCGGTAGGAAAAGTTTAGTCGGGCGCCAAGAGGGCGCCCGCAAAGTGCATGGCTCATTTTTAACTGGTGCTTTGCACGTGCTTGACACACCAATGAGGCTCTTGGGAACCAGTTCAACTCCCTCTTTTTATCCACCACTCGCAAAGATGGTATGGACCGTAACAGCTCATGAAAATTTAGCTGAATTTTTTCGTACATTACATGTAGATTTGGCTCCTGAGGAATCGGAAATTCCCTTATTTAATAGTTTTCACGGTTAACAAAACATTTCTTTTCTGTTTACCTATCATATGAATAACATTTTTACCGCTACAAAATTACCAACACCATACGATTTTGATTCACGTGCGGTGTTGAACATGATGAAGGCAAAGAAACGTATTTCCGACACTACGCTGAGGGCGCTACTACCTGTCATGCATGATGGGTTAGCAATAGCACTTGAATAATCTCATGTAAGACCTTCAAACCCTCCCGATTTCATGGAAAATATCCGCTTTTTCACTTCGTCTCTGTCATTCTGATTTCGCCCCTAAAATTTCTGCCAAATTGCAATTTTGACAAGTCTATGTATTACGGGTAACTGACCACGCTGACCATGTAATCTTTTGCATGTACTGTAATACAACTTATCGAACTAGCTCTACCGAGTGGAGTGGTAGTATTCCTCTTTTTCAAATTTTGGACTGGACCAGTCCACAACACATGTAGTAAAGTGATGACGGTTCCCCAAAATTCCAAATATTGACTAAAAATACCTTTATCACCTCCTACTGGCTTCCTTAAATACTGAATTCAAACGATTGGGGCTTCAATGATATTTTGTACTTCGAAATCTGTCAAAATCCAGCTATTTTCGCTCGACACATGCACAGCACTTAAACTTTCTGACGCGTCCTCCCATTCAAATAAGCGTGCCTGGATTTTGCTGACACAATATGTCTATGGACGAACATGGTCCTCCAAGACACACGCATGGGTGGCCTATACATTGTCTTGGCACAAGACTTGTTGATCGTGAAACAGTCATTGGTAGAACTCCCAACGATCAGATCGGCTGATGTTCGACAACATTGGCCTGATCTGATGTCCGATCCGATCATCCGTTGATCCCTAACGCGTGGTACTGTACATCATCATGGACATGGATTAGACTCCAGTACAATGCATCATTGATTTTTACTTGTTCATGGTAATGTGGAAAATATTCTGATTTTTCATGAAAAATCCTGAATTTGGGGAGAAAGATTCCAAATTCTTGATTGCCAATTTTTGGAGGTCTGCCATGTCAAGGCTATAAATAACCCTGTATCATTGGGTCTACTCCAGTACATGGAAACAAAATCTGTAGAGAGTCTCAGACCCACTAACTGGTATGACCAAGACTGGGGAGTTAGTTGAAACTCTTTATTTTGTTTGAAGTCTGGACTTGATCGGTCACACTATCACCCCAACGGGAGTAATTACAAAAACTTGAATTCTCAGTTCAAAAGTTGCCAGAATCATGCCAAATAGTGAAACATTTTACAAAAGTATTTTTGACAGCCCTTTAATGTTAAGGATGAACTGTGGGCTTCACTGGCACTCTGACATTGAATGGGCTGCAAATCCGTGAAAGTTTGACCAGTCTGCATGCACCTGTCCAGGCAAAATTTCTCTCTTCATGCAATAGCACTAGTAGATTTTGAGCCACAGCAACTGTGGGTGCAGATATGAGCATGTGCGCTAAGACACGGGACACGACAATGTTGTGGACTGGAGCTTAACCACTGGTGGATGCCCTGGTCTACGTATACAGTTTGTAGGGAGACATCCGTGTCAAATTACCCCATCTTTGAGAAGATAGGAACAAGATAGTGATGTCACAATGTCTACAGAGTTTCACATCCATTTTTTGTGTGTGTGCACTGCGCAGACTTGCAAGCGACGCAACAACGGACGCAACAAGAAGGGCCGTGGCCACGTGCGGCCCGTGCGCTGCACCAACTGTGCCCGCTGCGTGCCCAAGGACAAGGCCATCAAGAAGTTTGTCATCAGGAACATTGTGGAGGCCGCGGCTGTCCGTGACATCCAGGATGCCAGTGTTTATGAAGGTAAAGCCAATACTTTTATAAGCTTACTGAATTACAGTTTAAGAAATGAGAAATAGAAGATCGCGCAAAATGTTAGGGGCATTGATAAGCGTGGAAATACGTGTGCACTGCTACCTGCTTGTGATGTTCTGTGGCACACTGTGTCGTCAAGTCTGGAATGTGTTTTATGAAGAAAGGGCCCAATGCCCAAATAAAAAAAATCCATATAGAACTGGATTTTATGTCACTAGCCAGACCCTGTCCAATGGAATTAGCCAGTAAACCTACATTGAAAAATAACTCATTGAAGAAGCCTGCTATTGTCTCCTGTTGAAGTCATCTCCTGGCTGGGTTCCCACTTTTATACTTGTATGCTGAAGTGCTGCAATTCGATAAAAGTTTCCTCTGTCATGCTCACATTCACTCCTCAACCCTGACTATGCTTAGGGAGTACCTTAAAAAAAATGGAACAGTCTGAACGTTCCATTTGGCAAACTAGCCATGCTGCTGAGCACACTCCATGGTCCCAGCAGATTGCTAGGTGTTCCACTGGAACGGCTGCCATTTCCTTACTCTTTCGAGCACATATGCACGGTGAAACGTTCTGTTTGGAAGGTCCATGGTGATGGTCTGCAGGAGCGAGCCTGTTCGCCGAAGTGTAAATTTTGACAATTTCCAACCATAAACTTCATTTTGACATCAGCTGACATAGTAGTGTAGTAGTGTACCCACAACATACCTACCACCCATTGCGATTTAATTGGAATCGCTCCTGATATTTAAGTTCCAGACTGCAAAAAATCGGGACGTTCTGATAAAAAAAACTTGGGGGAAAAAAGTCCAACAAAATAGGGCCAATTGCAAAAGAAGAGGGCGATATTTACAGAAAAAGAGGGCGCTGTTTGCTATGTCAAAATGGCAGTTGTTGCACATACATATCCGTACATATGTGTACATGCATGAATGTTCGTGCATGACACTGGCATGTAAATAACTTGTCTTATGCAGCTGCGCATTTTTCTATTGACCGGTAAATGGATGTTGATTTTTGCGATTTCTGACTTCGCAATGTGGCAGGTATGCCGCAATCAAAGTATAATATTCCGGGCACCTCATGGTGTTAATTGAATTTATCCCCCCAAGCTGTTTTCAAGATAGACATTCACATTACAGATAATTATTGGACATTTCCATGTAACTTTCTAAATATTTGATTTGTAAAGATGCTTCAGTAAAAAAATCTGCAGTTAATCAAACCTGTACTGTAGAGGGAATGGTTGAATCTGTCGAAAATCTCAAAAACCTGTGGGCCTAAGCTTTTCGTGAAATAGGTTGCTGATTTCCTGCAGTAAAAAAAAACCCAAATTGTTTTTGCCATAGGATAATGCTTCAGAATTGCTTTGATTGTCTGTGTCAAAGAACACAACATACCAGTGTCCTGCTAGCACTTTGCAAGCAAACTGACTTCTCTGCTGTTAACTGATTTAAGAATGGCTGCAGGTTTCCCAACACCAGTCCCTGTTTGAGCATTTGACCATGAGGGATCCAATTACGCCCATAGAAGCATGTGCTAATCAAAACGCTCAGTCCGAATTATCTTGATCGGTGTTATTACCTGTTTGATGTTCACAGTTTACGCTTTGCCCAAGCTGTACGCCAAGCTTCACTACTGCGTGAGCTGCGCCATTCACTCCAAGGTGGTGCGCAACAGGTCCAAGGAGGCGCGCAAGGACCGGACACCCCCTCCCCGCTTCCGCCCCGGAATGGTAAGCCGCCAGCCGGCACCTCTCCTGCTGGCATGGCCAGCCTACTCATCTCATTCATCTTTGCCTCGCAAGGGTGGGATTTCTGTGGACGTTTCCTGATTTCAGAATGTGTGGCCCAAAACTCTAGATTTTGAGAGGTCTATACTGTTGGGGTTTGGCTACTGTTTTGCCTAATTGTAAGAAAAAAAGAAGAAAGTAAACTAAGTGCAAGATGCACGTAATGGCTGCCATTTGGGAGAGAACTCGTGCCTAGCTAGCTGTGAAAAGACCCCAGAAGCACAAAATTCCATTGACACTGTTGGAGGCCAGTTGGATGTTGCATAAATTTCCCTTTTACCCTACTGATATCACCCCTGCACTAGCCAGTTATCGCCAACACGGGAAAGGTGCAAATTTCATTTACAGTGGAACACTGTTATAACAAGGTCCTAGGGACTTCACAAATTACCTTTTTACACTAGTCACCTTGTATTATCAGCAATGGTAAACAAAGAAAAAGACTTGGGACCTAAAATTGTCTTTGTTTAACGTGACCTTGTATTAACAGTCTTCTTATCTGTGTTTTACTGTACTTGTAATCCAGGATTTTAGTCCTGTCTGGTTGCCCAGAGTGGAGAAATACTTTCCTTGCTTAATTTCAGAAAGGGTTTTTCTAAAACTAGACAGGGTTTTTTTTTTTCAAAATACAATTATATATGTTCGGAGAGTAAGGCCAACGTTTCAGTTTATTGGATTACAGATATACCATCTCTGAAAAGAACGATCGTCAATTTGAGCAAAATTTAAAACTGAAAAAAATTCCGACATTTTTTCCAAAGGCAGTATTTTAATACTTAAATCAAAATTTTTCCCTTACATTTTATTTGGAGTGAATGAAATAAAAAAGAAAACAGCGTGCAACACAAAGTGTCCCCAGTATATGGCAGACTATCACAAGTCACCTGTGAAATAATGTCCAGTAATTCCATGTTTCGACCCTGGATAATCTTGTACTATGTGAAATATAGAGTAACCTGAACTTTTTTATTTCTACTCATTCGTTGACTCGGCCAAATTTTGTAGCATTTACGTGATCTATTAAATTGAAAAAAGAAAAATGCCCTGATTTTGTTACCAATGAAATTCCGATATATGAATGGTCCATTTATTTCCCTCATTTTCCAGGCTCCTGGTCAGCAGGCAAGACCGGGCGGCACTGGAGGGCGTTAACTGTGGAATCGTTCCAATTCGGGAGTTCATTTTACATGGCCTGACCCACCAACGTTGCCATGGCACATGCACATCAGCATCGGGAGGAACAGAAAATGCACTTTCATCGAGCAACAGACCACTTATGACTTTTGAAAAAATTAGAAATGAATCCTCTGTATGTAAAGTACAGGCTCCTTGTGAACAGTTGTGACAAATAAATGCCATCAAGAGGCTAAATTAGACAGATATGCTACTTGTGGTTTCTTATGTCTTGAGTTTATTGAATTATGGAGCTGTTAAACACAAGGAGTAAGAACGAACTCCCCACAGACCTTAATCCGATTAACTGCTCCGGTCGGCTCCACCGGCAAGGCGCGGTTAATACCGGCCCCGGTGTTGAAGACCCTAGACATTCTTTGTACACACTGATCGCCACCGCCAGGTAGCTGGTAATCCACACACTCGCTGTGCTTCGCTGCGGCATACTGGAGTAAATAAATGGTTGAAAAGATGCACGGAGAGGATGCGCGGTTCTCTTCAGTAGTCCTTGGGGGTCAGCGAGTGATCTTCGCCGATGCACTCGAAAATTCCAAATCAGCGGTGGTTATTTGACAAACGTCGGACGTTTTTAAAGTCAGTTATGACATTTTGCATTTCTGGCGGTAGAGCACAAGTACCCAAAATATGAGCTGCGATATTTATGTCATAAGTCGCAATCCTAATGGTTCCTACGGTTAAAAGAAGGTGGAAACATCTTTGGACAGAAGCATCTTCAGAATTCGTTGATTAACTCAGCAAAAATTGAGAGAAGGAAACGAAAGATGGGGAAATAAACCTGCATTTGATGTGTGCTTTAAGCAACTGCGAAACTTGTATTTTTCCTGATTTTTTTAAAGTTGGGGTACGGTATTCATGATTGACTTGTCGATGGACTGCAACCTTATAGCATAATTTCATTACGACCCTTGCCACTTCGTGGCGACATTCATCAACAATTTCAGCGATTTAAAACAAAACAAAACAGCGCGAAGCAAAAGAGGCGTGTCTGCTTGGTCGTACCGGCGTGCTTTCTCTTCGAGTTCCTTGTCAAACCTTGTAACAACAGGTAAGGTAAACCAATATGACATATTTTAGAAGTAAAACGTCCAATTTTTTTTTAAACATCCAACGCATTTAAGTTGAGGAACCGTTTAAGATTTATTTGTTTTAAATATAGACTGCACACGTCCTGAGATGGAAGTTGCTTTTTAGGACGTGGGGAATTTATTTTCTTTACTTTGTTATCACGTTTTTTTATCCTCTATTTCAGCCATTTGGCGGGCTCTAAACGTTGACGTTTCTTACATTATCAAATGAAAAACGGAACTATTATTTTGTACTTCCAAACCTTCCACATTTTAAAACGAAAACTAAATGATTGTCATCTTTGCTTTCAAAATGAAAACCGAAAATACACTTGTCTGTCGTTCTTCCGTTTTGTTTTCAAATGGACGATGAGAAGGCTTTTGTGTCTATTTCCCTTTTTCCGACTGAAAGACTGCTTGCCCTTTTTATGAAAAAGATTTGTTTTTTGATGTTTAGTTTTCGTTTTTAAATCGAAAGAAAGAAACGTATACACGGACCACGATCGCTGGTTATAGTCCGCCCCCTCTGTTTATATAAGAGGGATCAGAGTTTCCCTTAAGTTGATAACTTATGGTATCGCCATTGTTTCTCTCGACAACCAGCCCACCCCCCACCCACTCGCCTGTGTGGCGTGACGCGTGGGCGCTGCGCAACGAGCGAATACCAGTACATTGTACAACATTACTGATTTTACGAACGTGGGCACCAGCCGTTCACCTATCAGATTTAGCGCAACTTTTGCGTGGGCGGCATTTAATAAAATGTTCCACCAGTGACACAATTTTTAGTAGACCTAGCTGAACGTACGATCTTGAGGTTGGTGTTTCTGAAACCTTGTAGTGGTACTGTTGAACTACTTATGTTGACCGGTTTTGGCGACGCAATGACAACAACCTACTCTTTTATATTTCTGCTTCTGTGTGGACTGGGGATGGGAGGGGCTGCTGGACAGGCGACTGGGATAAATCACAAAAGAGGTAAGTCTGTCGTCTGACAGATTTTTGAGTTGGCCTAACTCACAGTGCCGTTTCAGACGCTACTTTAAAGTTTTACTGTAATTAGTTGTTCTGTTCTATAGTTCTCACTCATTCTTTGTTGACAAATGTTGAGTTAAAAAAATTGGATAAAAAAGTCTTGAAATGTTCTCCAGAAATGCATCTACGACCTTCGTTTCCTCGTATTGCCACAAATTTCAAACTCAATTTTGCTGCTGACGGGTATTTGTACCTTCTGATAACACATACAGTTGAAAAGTCTATTATTCCCTATAGGGCTTTTTAATGGCATGTCATTAAGTTAATATAATGACAATGTCTTTATTCAAAGTGCAAGATAAACCCCATGCCAACTTTTGTGTGAAGTGTAGCTGCTGGGTTTTTTAGACACTTTTTTTTCTACAACAACTTTGTACTCCTCCTCAATCTGTGAAAACTGTTTTACATTCATATTTGTTTAGGTTACATGCATTGAAAAGTGCACTTCTTAAAAACTTTGAGCTCTCCATTCTTTCTTGGTTAACTGAGGGCACTGTTGCTGTGATGGTATCTAGGATAGACAGAGTGCAGTGCATGCATTTCTTTTTTCTGTTCAACTTGTGAAGCCAGAAAATTTACGTACTGGAATGTTGGGGACATTTCTGAGAACGGAATTGACGCTTGCCTATTGCTATGCATATAAACAACAGGGAATTGGCAAAGAAGACAGCATTTAGTCCAGCACAGCTGTGCACAGTCTACCAAATGCAGCACTTTTTGGTTTACAAACATTGGAGCTTTCCTCCTAGGATGACATCACAGTTTTGCTTTTAAAACACACAAAAAGTGGAAAACTCATTAGCATAAAACAAAAAAGGCAATAACATACCCTTTAAAATAGTGAAACAAAAGTTGAAAATGAGGTTATGCAAAGATGCACAAGTTGCATCTAATTTTCATTTCGAAACTTTTCCTTGAAAAAGCTGAATTTTCAAGGATTTCACCCAAATCCTTGAAAATGTACCTTTTGTGTTTGTTTTGCTATTTTTATAAGTATTCTTTGAAGACTTCCATTTCCTTTGGCAAATTATTTTTTGAAAGTATATGGCAGTAAGCCAGCAAGCAACCTTTTCTCAGAGATGTTTTCAAAAAGCAAATTTGAAGTTCAAAATTTGAACAGCATCGTCCTTGATTTACATTCCACTAATTAACAGTGCCTGCACTTGTCTAAAGCTTGGTCAATTTTGAATGTTGGAAAAAGTGCACTGTGCAGCTCACTCAACTACAAAATGATGTCAAACAGTTTTCATGCATTGGATCAAAGTTTAAACATGCAATAAAATGTTATTCTGGGAAAAAATTCATTGCACTGATCCTCAAATGATCATCAAGTAATTCCTACATTTCTTGAAGTGTATGTTTGGAAGTTCATACGTGTAGTAGGCACTCGTTCATGGGTGAAAATCTCTCATCGATCGTGGGGGGACATCAAGTTACACTTTTTTTGTGCCCACGGTGTTTAATATCTTATTCCAACTGGAAAATCCTCGATCCATCAATTCCTTTAGTATTTGTTTTACTTAAAACAGGGAGGGGACATTCGACACTGAGTCCCCCATACCAAATTCATTAGGGGAGTGTCCCCCGTTCCCCCCCCCCCGAGATTTCCACCAATGCACTTGTTTACTGTTGAAAGACAATAGTTACACCTTGGTCTGTCCATTAGTCTTGTTGAGAGCAGCATTTGGAATGACAGACTCTTCCAAAGGTGCTACAAACAATTAAAGTCAGAAGGCTGGGCTGAGGTGTGGTTCTGCTGTCTTTGTTTTCTCAGTGAGGAATTTTTATGGATGAAAATACTTGGACCATCATTTTTAGAAAAGAAAAAAAAAAATCCTGTCCCCCAAACCCAAATGTAACATCCTCCTCACAGCTTCTGTCTCAATAAGTAAACCACGTACAAAATGAAAATCAGGTGGAATCTTTCGGAGTTTGAACTTGACAAGTAAGTTGCTTTCCAAAGAGTCTTGATACAAGCAGTGGTTTGTTGGAGCGATCTGTTCCTCACATGCAGTGAAATGTAGAGGGCTGTTTAAAGTTCACAAAATGTGCATTTTCTTCCCAAATATTACATACATGAACATGTCGAAGGTTGCATTCCTGGTGCATTCTACGTGTAAACAACTCAAAAGAAATTCCCCATGCCTTGAATTTGTATCTCTCAAGTGTCAAAAGCAGTATTATTGTACTAGTGTAAAGTGTTCACACTGTGAGATTCACAGGCCGAGATGAAACAATGTGGCCTTTGCACCATCACGTGACCAGCTCCAGAGAGATACAGTATAAGTTACGCTATGCATTTGGATTGCAGTGACCCCCTTGAAAGTTCAGAGGGTGACATCTCTTGGAATTTCATGTTTTGCTTGTTGACAGAAATAACAGTTTCGATCTCCAACATTTCAGGTTTTAAAGTTCAAAAGGAACATGTTTGTTGCTAGGAAGGTTTAAGATGAGTCCTCCAAGCCAAAATCTACATGACACTCAAGTTTTAAAGCCTGTTTTCTCTTATGTTTTTCACAGAACTAAATAAATAAATTAATGTAAAAAATATCTTTCCCGAACAGAATCTGCTGAGCTCTTCCATATGCCAATTGCAAGCTTATCCTGTGGGTTTTTCAGTCACACATATTTCTAGCTCATTTAAAAACTTTTTACAACATATTTATACTATATACATTTCTTCAGAGTACATATCCAAACAGTCCAACTGAAATAATGTATGATATTGTATACTCATGGACTTGTTTAACAGACTACGTATACAGAAAACAAGGAATAAAGCCCCTGTATTCAGGTTTTCGTTAAAACAAATTGAAAGAGAACATTTTCTTGAAGTAAAGAGGGGAGGGGTGGTGCTAGGTGGGCGGGGGCCGATGTGAATCAAAATTTCGTATGATTCGCGATACAAAGGTCTCAGCCCATATTGATGACAGATTGTCCAGTTGACCCTTCTGTCTACATCACTGTATTTTTAGGCTTGCAGTGGCTGGTAACCTGTAGCTGCCCTTTAGGAAAAAAGCAAAGTAATCATCCACAAAAAACAATGATACAGACTGTCACAAAACTGTTCTTACAGATATCCTACCAAGCTTGCCAGCAAACTTATCCATGCAAGCTTGTAGGCAAGCTTTCAGGGTACACACACTGTAAATTAGGGCAAGCCTGCAGGCTGTGAGTGCATAGTCAAGCTTGCAAGCCAGCTGGATGGCACAGTTGTTGGCACCCTGCAAACAGGGGCAAACTCTTGCCTAACCTGCCTCATGGTGACACGTTTGGACAAGCTTATATGCCATGTCTTGATCAAGACCTTTGTGTTCCTCCTATTCAGAGACTCAGAGGCTGCTGTGTGGACAATTCAAGCTCATTCACCCCCTCCCCTTTTGTTTTTGTTTTTTTCTTCACCTCTGTGTAGTTTGCATTGGAAATGCTGGGAGCACATTCTTGGACAGTGACTTTACCTACCAGTCACTGAAGGAACGGTTTGAAGGTATGCTGATGCCCAGTTATCCCTGGATCCAATTTATGACACTCTGAAATGCAAGAGAGCCTATTAACTAGTTTGCTGTTATACAAATAATTATGAATGTTTACAAGTGCAGTCATTTAAATCATTTCACAAGATGACAAATTATGTGTTCTGTTCTATGAGGAGAAGCCGAGTGGATTAGAGCACCCACGCAGTCTGACGTTATTCTCTCTATTGCAAATGTGAAACACCTGTTACGTGTTTTGTACTATGCCTGAATAAACCAAGGCTAGACTTTATGTCACCGTTTCACTTTTCTGGTCTGAAGTAAAATGCAACCCAAAGTTTGTATGTTTTGCCTTGATCAGTTCATGCATAAACTGATGATTCCGTTAGTCTTCTAATGGAGAAATATAACTCTATCACTTACAAGTTTAGATATTTCCTGAAGTGACAGAAGAAAAAATGTCACCAGTATTCCGTGTTTATCAGCATTACCCCAAATTTTGTGTATTTGTGTCAAGAGCTGGCTCACCTCACCCATTAGGCGGGCTCTGGTATCAGTCAGCCAGTGACAGATTACTGATCAAGATTCGGATCTGCGTGAAACAAACAGTCCTATACGTTCTGTGGGAGAAGAGCCTTGACTGTGTGCCCAGAGAAATGGTATAATTCACAGTAAAACCCCCATTGTTGCACTGTGGATTCTCCTAAATAATGTATGTCACATGATCTACGGTTTGTGAGGTCCCTTTGGTGTCACTTTATCTTTGTGATGCATGTTTCACAAGGAGGCACATGTCTTTCAGTAAGTTGCCGAAGCAAGATAATAAGTTGCCAAAGCAAGATGATAAGTTGCCAAGGCAAGATAATATTGTCAACAGGTATGATGACCCCCACAGCACTTGCCGTCAGGACACGGTGAGTTAAGGATCTATTTTTTTGCCGTTTGTACCGTTTATATCTAATCCTGTTTTACAGATACATGTGCATGTGTGTACAGTAGTGTAACTAGGTGTAAACATTCAGGGGCATCCAGTGCTGCCAAAAAAAGTCTAAAGGGGGGCACGAACTGCTCTCTCAATTCCAAAGAGTGAAAACTCAATCTTTTCGAGTGAAAATTCACTCCCGCAGTCGGAAACTAGGGACAAGACGTTTTAGAGTGAAATTTCTTCAATCGAAAAGATCGAATTTTTCACTCGAGCTCCGACTGAGGTGATTATTTTGTCAGAGTATTTCAATCAATATTTCAATCAAAATTGAAAGTGATTTTCACTCTAAATTGTCTTGTCCCAAGTTTCACTCTTTCGCATTTAGAGAGTGGTCTTCTGGGAAAACATAGATACTCAACTCACCGTGCGAGATGTCCTGACTGTGGCAAGTACCATTATACTTTTAACCGATATTTTGTCTTGCTGTTTTCTTGCTTTGGTAAGTTATCTAGCTTTGACAAGTTACTGAAAGACATATGCCTCCTTGTGAAACACACATCACAAAGGGAAAGTGACACCGATGAGACTTCACAATAGTGCGCCTCCAAGAGTTTGCAATATGTTGGCCAATCATAACGCGCGAAATTTGTCGACCCTTTCCAAATGCGCATTGGGTCAACAAATTTTGCGCATCGTGATTGGCCAACACGTTGCAAACTCTTGGTGGCGCACTATTGTGAAATGGCCGTATTGCCCAGTGTTTTGCAGTGTTTATATTGCCATGCAGGTTCAGAAAATATCCAGAAATTTGGTGATTGTAACTTGTTCACCTGTAAGCTTGCTGTGTTTTTTTTGGGGGGGAGGGGGAATTGGAAGGTCAGTTGAAGGTAGACAGTGTTTTTGTATGTCATCTGACTGCTATTAAATCCTCTCCGATGTATAACATTAATATAGGGGGATGTAAACGTTAGGTACCAGGTGAATTGCCTAATTGTTGTGCAGAAAGATAAAAATGCTGGGTAAAAAAGTGGTTCTAAAAATAACATTTTCTACCAGCGTGGTTGGGCATTCTGTTTGCCCAACAGTTCAGCGATTCACCTAACGCTGGATAAAAAATTGCCATTGGCAGCATTTTTACAGTGTATGCCAAGCAGGTATTTGACACAGAATCAGTAAAAGGAGAAACAGGATTCATGAGAGACTTTCTACCGGGGGAAGTTTTCCTTCTGTATCTGTTGGGCAGGCTGCACCCATGTAGAAGGCAATCTGGAGATGAAGTTTATCCGCCAGTCACACTACAACATGTCCTTCCTGAACGACATCCAGGAGGTGACGGGCTACATACTGATCCTGCTGTACTACCCGGCGGTCCTCTCCTTCCCCAACCTGCGCGTCATCCAAGGTTCCACACTGTACAACGGCAACCAGGCGCTGTATGTGGCCACCAACTACCATGCCCGGCTCCCCGAGATGGGGCTGCGGGAGCTTCACTTACCTAAGCTACATGGTGAGTAAGAAGGTTTGCGGTGTGACTTGAGAGCCCGTCCATGTCACAATGCACAGACAAATGACAGCTCCTAAACTGTTTTAGAAGACATAATTCTGAAATGACAGTCTCAGAAGTTGTGAAGTTTAATCTTGCTCCTTCCTCCAAAATGCATTGGCATAGAACAAAAGGGCCCATTAATCAATAAACTGATTGTGCCCGCTAACGGTCACGTGACCTGTAGTGGGTATTTAAGTGTGTTTTAAGTGTTGTTTACCAAAACGTAAAGCTGAATTTCTGTGAATTACTCAGCACACCAGCAATCTTGGTACTCTATTGACTGTTAGCTTTTTTTGGGCAAATGACACTTGTGACAGACTTTGCTATGGGGGGCACACCATATTTGTGATACCCACTATAGGTCGCATGACACACATGTAGCAGGTGCAGTTGGTCTGTTCTGCAAGATCATGCAGCCACCAAACTTACACTCCGATTGACTGTATGTATGGATTTAGGGAGCATGGCCACATTTGCTTCTTGTCTTGCAGAGATCGTTCAAGGAGAGGTTACGTTTGTGGACAATCGTGACCTCTGCTACATCCAAACCATTGATTGGGGTGACATGCGTGAAGGTCTGGTTCCTTGGTTCGACGAATACGGCACATCATGCACCGAAGGTGACGCCCTACTCAAACTATTCATAGTGATAGAGGTAGTCCTAATTTGCCAATAAATTTCCGGTGAACAATTTCTACTACTTCCGCCTCCCCCAGTGGCATATTGGGAGGGGGGGGTTAGGAATTGAAAGCTAGTAGCACTTTAGAAATGGCACTTCTGTCTTTCTCAGGGATAGGGGTATAGTAAAAATTTGGACAGTCTTTTTCAGAGCAAATTCTCTCTCAAGTTGTCTCTTCCAGTCATGATATCATTTCAGTATTTAATTTACTATGTTTTTCTAGTTTTTTTGGACAATGCATCAGGGCATGGCCATGCATGACGGCAAGTCCGTCGTCGTTGCCCTTACTGGCTGAGGTGATTTCTTTTCCAGATAAGATCTTCACCCAATATTGCCGGGCACCCAGTATAAGGTATAAGACATTTTACGTTCAGTGTCCTTGCCAGATACTTGGCCTTTATCATGCCCTTATACCCTTGGCCATGGTGCCCTCTATAACTTTGCATCATTTGCGGCCATTATTTGTGACCTTCACCTAAAAATTACCTCTTTAAGGCCTGACTGCATGGGTGAATTTCATTGTGAACTGTATCTCTCTGGATAATTTGTTTATAGGAAGAGTCTTGAATGTTCCAAAAAACACATTTGTCGGGATATTTCCTGATTTCAGGATTTTTCAAGCAATCTCTTTTAGTGATCAGGAAATCGTGGAGTTAGCTTGGTGGTGTTTTTACACATGAGTTCAGTTGATATAGATCCTAAGAAATGGGCATTTCAAGGGATATGCCTTTACTAATTCCTGGTGCCCCCCCCTAAAAAATGGATGAATGGATATTGAACAAAACTAACAAAAGTTTGCCTCCCAAAAAAACCACACCCCTAAAAGCTGGTCCCCCCATGAGATGCTTGTGCCCTTCCCCCCCCTACTAGTCGAATCCTAGCTATGCCATTGTGCCTTTATACACAAGCATAGACCCTACACTGCTGTGGGGCCATATTTCATTTTCCTCCAATCTCGCCCCCTGGTGGTTAACCACAGTATCATGACATAGACTACCGTGTACATTCTGCTCCCTGACTACTTTGCCATACAACCGGCAAAAGTACCCAACTTGGGGTACCAGGTGAATTGCTTAACAGTTGGGCAAAATGAGAATAACACTTGGTAAATAGTAATAGTACAGATGAGACAAGTTTGCCCACTTATCAGGAGAGAATCAAGGTGGTTGGGTTATCCGGTTGCCCGATGAACAGTTAGGCGATGCACCCTGGTACCCAACGTTGGGCAAAACTGCCCAGGGGACAGTGTACATAGAACTGCATGTGAGAGCGTGAGTGTGTACGTTATTGATGGTTCTAGCGAGATAATTCAGATGTACCAAATCAATAAATAATAATTATAGTAATAATTCAGGTTTATATTGCCCCACACGTATCCACCCCTCTAGGTGCTCAAGGCGCATCATTATCCTTGCACATTGGGCTCACAATAACTGAACAGTCCTGAAACCATCTTAGCTCCCTGGGGAGTACACTAGCTGATGCTCCCATATCAATATCAAGCGCACACGGCTAAACTAAATCTGCCCTCACAGGTACCCATGTTTTCCTTGGTGGAGAGAGGCACATGGGGGGGATAAAGTGACTTGCCCAAGATTGAAACATGCTGCTGCACCAACTGGATTCGAACCTCCGACCCTATGATCAGAAACTACAAACTGTAACTGCTAGGCCACATGCCCCCACAAAGGCAAAGGTTTGTGTCAAAATTTGCACGGAATGCCAAGAGTACTTTTAAGGAAGTATTGAATATAGGAATATCAAATAAAATAATAAGACGGGGAAATATCATTTATGTGTTTGCAACATTGAATTCTGTGAGTGCATTTCAAGGGGGCGTGAGGTCCCTCAGAAATTAATGTTGGTGGTCAAAATTGTGTGGTCATGTGGTACTCTGATACGGTTTAATCATAATAGTTAATACTGTATGGTACATGTCTTTGTTTTGTGATCTGTATGCACATAACATGCGCTATGAATGATTACCACAGGAAAAGTGATATATCTCTGTGACCAGTAATGGTACCTATGAGACGATAAAGTTGTACAACTTTTGTCATTTCTCCTTGACACCTTGCAGAGCATGTTTGTGCTCCAAACTGTCCAGGTGGATGTTGGGGAAGTGGGCCTGATATGTGCCAAGTGTGTAAGTAAAAAAAAAGAAGACACAACCATGTTAACCTAGGACGTGCCGGAGATGTTGGAGGAAAAGCCCAAATATGCATGTTATCTGTACTTGTCTCCCCAAATTAACCCAAGGCCCCTCTTTTTATGGTTAAATAGAAATTACCTCGCATATCATCCCTTCCACAGCTGGTCATTTGAGTATTGGTACTGAAGATGTGCACAGCCATGGTAGCTTGCCAGAAACATTAACATACCAAAGGGATATATCGCAGCCCCTTAAAGCAACAACTAACATGTTTACATGTACACTTTTCTATGAAGTTTCCTTCAGTTTCCTTCACTGGGTTTTAACAGAAAAGAACATGTACATGTACGTAAATAAAAAGTGAGGTCATCAGCACATGTAGCCGATACACAGTGCTTAAGTAGCACCATTTTCTTTATTTTTTCTTTCTGCGTCAGTAACTCGTAAAAACTGCAGTGAGATATGTGACTACCGCTGCCGGGGACCGACGCAGGCAGACTGCTGTCACCGAAGCTGTGCTGCCGGCTGCACTGGACCAAGTAACAAAGAATGCCTCGTAAGAAGTTGGAAAGCTAAATCTAGATTCATAGTTTCCATGCGGTCATAGTGATCACTGACAGCAAGCAAGATATCAAGACTGTCACGGAAGAGACAGTGTCTGAAATCACATTCAACAAGAAAGCAGAAAAAGGTGTCCCAAAAAAACTCTGGAAACATCCCTGTGAGATGCCTGTTTTGTGAAAGCTTCATCTTGTACTTCAGTTTAACGTGTTTCCTTCATGGTCATTTTGTTGACGATTGGCTTTGCAGGCACATTTTAGAAGGGAAAAATGGGCCAAATATGCAGTACTAAAGTGAGAGGGACAGGGGTGCACATCCCTTATGCCAGTGCATGTGTTTGTGGGGGGCCTGCTCTGACAACACGATGAAGACACCCGGCAAAGTCGAACGTATCCAACTTTGCCAACTAGTCTACATCTGTGTTTGCATCATTTGCAATTAAACGATTGTGAGTGAGTCTCATCCAGGACTAATTGGGGACGCTTGGCTGTATGTCTTTTTCCTTTCAACAATTCGTCATGGGAACTATAAGCTTTAAACCTCTTGACTTTAAATGGAGGGTTCATAATGCTTGCCCATCAAGACTGGCTCAGACCGTGCATATTCAACTTTCACCAGACCAGGCATGATTTAGCTCTTTCCATTTCCTGCTCACCAGGCATGTCTCAAGTTCACCATGGACGACCAGTGCATTGAGGCATGTCCGCCCCGTACCGTATACCAACCGGATACGTTCCAGAACAAACCCAACCCGGACTTCCGATATGCATACGGCAAGACTTGTCTGACCAAATGCCCTGGTAAGAATGATGTCGTCAGCACCACTCCCCAATCTGGCAAGGTTGTGACCCCTTCAGAATCTTTGTACTTAACTTTTGCACGTAGTTCAGTAGTTTGTACACATTTGGAACGTTTTCATTTCGTTCTGTCAAACTTAGGACCGCTGATGTTGTGCAGCACCAAAGTTTATTAGCCCGAAGAAACCTTTTGGAGTTCAGAAAAATGAACTCAATAGAAGTTAAATTAAGGAGTAACCCTTATTAAGCAAAAAGTTACCAAACTTTAAGTGGTTTCGCGATGAGAATTTTACTTGTAAACGTGCTTTTCTGCATTTTTCGTCAAAAACCAATATGTGACATCCCTCTTCTTGGTGGCTGTTTTTGAAGAGTGTGGAAAGGCATTCCTGCCACACACACAAAAAGTTTTCACATGCCCACATGATTGTTTTCACATACATGTGTGATAGTTTCATATATATATATGTGATATTTTCACATACGTTTGTGATAGTTTCACTTACGTATGGAATAGTTTCATACGTGTACTTTATACATATGTGTTAGTATACAAATATAACATAGTTTGAGGTTTGACGGTTGATGTTAGTTCCCCAAGGTATTGGGAGATGACAAACTTCGCTTCGGGAACTAGTGAAGCTGAGGGATGGAACTATAGTTTGTCAACTCCCAAAACCAAGGGGAGCTAACATCAACTATATCCAACCTCAATAAACCATGTTATGTTTGTTTCACTGTACCTCATACATATTTTATTGAATAACCTCTGAAAATAAAAACAACGTTTGCCGCCATCTTTTCATATGAGCTGCATACTGTTGCTGGGCTGGTGCCACCACGAGTGCGCAGTACACCCCGGGCGACAGTTTCTGGATTGTCTGCTACTGCGCATACATTTTTAGCTGTCACCCAGCTGGGTATAAGCCAGGCGACAGTTAAAAATGCATGTGTATTTACTCTTTGCGTGAACGATCGCGTGTGCGCTATGCAAACAGCAAAAATAGCGGCTGGCGCGTGACTGTGATGACAAGAACGAGAGTTTGGCGATCCATCATGAATATGTATGAGGCAATTTCCACTTGTATAAGTGTTGACACAAGCAACTTCCATTTTCAGGAAAATTACAAGCTGCCCAATTTCACAGTGCTGCATATTGTTAAACATATTACTTGACAAATTTACTGAACAGTAAGCGTATATTATGGCAAACATAGTATTACATTCCTGCAAACTGTTCCCCTCTATGCGCTTGTAGATGATACAACGTACACAGTATTTCTATTACGCACCACGCAGTCAGCTCATAGCAAGTGCATAATGACCATCCACATTACAGGCATTGTACACAGCGCATTGTAAAATATACCACGCACGAGGCAGCCAGTTGTACGACGCTGCGACATGCCCTTGAACCACTAACAGCTTCGTGGCACATTTCCAACCAAGTCATTTTCCCCCAAATCTTTCTCGGAGTCAATCCTACTTTCTGTCACACATACGGCCTGTACATTCATCAGCCCACACAGACCCCCACTTCATAGGATACGTGTCCTGCCAAACCTGTGTCCGGTCACAGTACAGCATGGGCGCAAATAGAGATTTCCATTATGTTACTAAGTTAAGCAAATCTTTCCTGCGAGGCCAGCATGCCTTTTGCTGTGCTTACTGTTTACGGTCTCCATGAAATACACCGAGCCTCTGTCAGAAAATCATGTGCTTAGCCGCGTCATGAAATTGGGCCAGTTTGGAAAATAAGTTGAAGCAGAACCATATAAATAGGGCTAGACTTATCATTCCAGTTGAGGTTGATTTGTAATGTTGAGTTGCATGTCCAGCAGAATTAAGCATAAATAGTGATGTAAAAGCTATCACGTACTTATAAGAAAACTAACATGTACATAGCTGAAAAGTATTTTTATGCGTGTGGTGGTAATGCCTTTGTTACTGTGATGTCACACCAGAAAGACAGTGTTCCTTGGGGGATTTTCTGTTCTAACTGTGAATTGCAAAATGTGCTTATTGAAAGTAATTGAGAGGGAACTTTTGGTTGCTTGTCTACTGTCGTGAATTGAAATAGTAAATCACTGACGTACGTGAAGCACATTTACAGGTTACATTGCCATGGGCCTTTTACTGTTGGTTGACTGCGTACATAGATTACAATTTCCTTATTTTTCTTTGCCCGCTCATCTTTAACGTTATTCAGATAACGCATTCGAGGAAGGCGACACCTGTGTCCATTCGTGCTCCCCGGGAGCCACAACAAGCAATGTACCAGGAGAAAACAAATGTGTGAAATGTGATGGCCCATGTCCAAAAGGTTTGTGCATGCACAATCCGATCCAAAAAGCTTTCCTGTAAGTTTGGGATTTCAAGAATGTTAGTGAATATATGTTCATATGAAAATGGACTAGATGTTCTGTTGCAGGCCCTTCAAGCCACTGATTTTCTGAGGAGCGTCTGAGAATTCCAGATTTTTCGTCTTGTGATACTGGTTGATACAGAGGGAATAAATCTGTAATGAAGCATTGAAACGTCTACATTTTAAGACTGGATTGGGGTCTGGGAAAAGAAATGGACTGAGCTGAAAGCAAGGCCATGTGACATGACTTATCATGTGCATGCATGCACCATGTACATACACCATGTACATGCACACGCACTAGTGCAATGCGTATATATAGTTTTATGTGTCCAGATGTACGTGTAGGAAGCCCAAAACGTGAACCGGGTCGCTCGATGGCGTTCGATCACAATCCAGAGATAGGACCCCAGCCAATGAGTGTGACCGTTACACTAAGAAAGTTTCCAAAACCGGTTGATAGATTTGTCATCTTTTAAAACTATCAGGTGATGGATTGTCAACCAGTAGGAATAGGTAATCTATGGTTGCCGTTTTACATTGAGTTCTTGCCTGTGTGTGCATAGCAATGGTCATGATTAAAGCCGTACAGGGGTTGGGGGGGTGCACATTTCCCCCTTTTTTCACCAAAATAAATTAACAAATGAATAAAAAGAGAAGAAAAAGAGGGAGGGGGGAGAAAAAAGGAGGGAGGGACCGAGCCCCATAAACATGACAAAGGCATAAAAGAAACAATAGTTCTGCTTCCGGTTACCCAACCTCCCGGCTAATTTTACAGTCGTGACCCTAAATTTTTTAGTTTACGCCCTTATTTGGAAAAGTCCTGGAACCACCTGTTATTTGTGGCTAAGTTGGAACTTTCTAGTGTTGTAGAAGGCATGTGGGTACAGAACACAATTACTAGCAATGAGACACCATCTTCTTTTCCTTTTGGAAGTCTAGCTGCACATGTGTGGAGACTTTGATTCACACACCTGTTTGCAAAAGATAATCTGCAAACAAGTCCCACCCCGGCAGTCTTTCCACCAAATCACAGCTGCATTCGTGGACGTATGCTGTGTGCGGCTGCATCACACGCTTGCAGAGAAGCACAAGTTAAATGCCCGAGTGTTCGCAGTGGGTGGGGTGAACTGGACCGGTTTAGTGCCATGTTGTGTATATAGCCCCGACACAGTTGCAGTGGGAAACTCACATTGTGTTGGAGTTGAAATACACTTGTTTCTAGCGAATTTCTGTTGGAATTTCATATCTTCACAGTGTGTGATGGTACAGAGGAGATCCTCTACAGGGAACACTTTGACAACGGATTATTGTCCAATTGCACAGTCATCAGACGCAACATCTTCATTGGCACATCTTCATTTGATGGGTGATTTCTGCCATCTGCAGTTTCTTTCTCTTGTCTCATGGCAATACGACTTGAAAATGATCACCTTGCATCTCATTCTGTGATGGTTTTAAAAACCCCTCCGTAAAAGTACAGTATCAGAAACACCTGCCTTTGAACATTGTCATATTCTGCATCAAAGTTTCCAAAGAATCCTCTTGACATAAAAAGAGTTACCAATTAAAATGGCTTTTCACAATCAGAAAATGTATAATTTGAAAATTTGCGGGTTATCGGGGGAGGGGTCCAATTTAAGAGGCAAAAAAAGACAGAAAAGGGGGGAAAAGGAACAGATATATAGGAAGACAAAGGATGAAAATCTTTTGCTTGAAATTATCATGGAATTGACCTGCTATTGCTTAGGGTTTATCAGTTTGCTGCCGATGAGTATGTTGCCCCACTGCAGGATGGGGCATTGGTGCTCCAGTGTTGGTCAAATCCTAAGAATGACACCTTACATTTTCGGCAGGGATGTATTTTTGGGGAAGCAAGGCATTACCGTTGAGTTGCTTGAGCAACTGAGCACGGTGCAGGAGGTCGGGGGCCATGTGACCATTCAGGGGTCCCACGAACAATTCACCAACCTCACCTTCCTGCGGAACCTCAAGAAGATCTACGGTCAACAGTTGTATAGGTAAGTATGCTTGCAGTTAGTGGAAGCACAGAGGAGACAAAAGTTGGCTTTGTAGTGTTGCCATCAGAGTTCCTTTAACTTTGAAGTCCATCACAAGTCAGATTGCAAGTGGAGTCGTTTTTCTATGTCAACGTTGAGAAAAACACAGCATCGCCGAACAGCCCTAGTGACACGCACTCACATGGAAGCACTTTGTCAGGACTGATGCAGAAAGATGCAGATAGTCAGCAAGGTTGAATTTCTTCCACCTCGCTGACCGTCTGTGTTGAGTAGTCACAGTAGGCCCACAGAAACACGTGCGTTGGGTTGACAGGCACACAATGATGTTCCTCCAATGTGAGTGCCACGTTTGGCTCATTTTTCCTACAACCAAAGAAGTGAAACCCCATTATCAACATAATAGCTGACTGAATTTAATGCATCAAAGTGCCAAGTTTACCACCTTCAAGAAAAGGTATAATTACCTTGTAAACAGTTCATAGGACAATTTTTCTGAGTGTTGGACACCATGTTTTTGGTCCAATAACTCACACATCATCTCTTTCATGACTATCCACATCTTGACACCTTGTGGAGAAAGGGGCAAAATGTGACGATTAAGCTGAAAGGCCCAGTGAATCTATGAATCTGAAAGGAAAAGCAATTACTGCTCTTAATAACCTCCTGCAAACCTTTCCAACATCGATGGACCAAACAACTCTCCCCGTTTGTTAATACAGTGACTCGGTTGAGTCACTGGGGCTCACATTTCACTCCAGCATGTATCAACTCTTACAAAAATGTGCTGTGCTGATGAGGGTGCGTGGGACGGCATTATTAAACAGCCAAACCATCAAAACGCTGGAGCGCAAAAAGTACCTCTTTCCCCACCTCCCTTCTGGCAAGCATTCTGGCATGGAATCTGGCCACTAGTTGGACCTCTATGTGGGATTGGTCAGTTGCGATTCCTATCCACCCCAAGCTGAAGTGCACCCCCAGTTGGCGAAAGAAAGACGGGTAGTTACAATCGGGTTCTTGTATGAGTTCTGTGTGTACGCAAAGACCATACATGCCAGAATAAATTAGTTACGCGTACTTGGCATGCTTCGCGTTAAATGGATGTATACTTGCGCGTCTCATGGCGCGCCTATGCAGTGTGCACCAAAAATCAAACCCTGTTTTGTTCCGCTCGGAGTGGATAGTATCTTGAGCTGTTCTGGTGACCAAGCTTAGATCCAGAATATTTCATAAAAAAGAGAGCGATCCAGTTCAAATGTGGAAATGTCGTTTACCCCCAATTTGAGATGTATCAAAACTGTTGTTTTTTGGTCAAAAACTGAGTGTTTGTGTCCCGTATTCCAAACAGTTTTGTGCTTATCCTGTGAGATGGTGGTCGCCAATCTGAACATGAAAAGGGAGAAGGGGCCAGAATCTCACTACACTAGTGGGACGGCAGGGGGTCCGAAGTTGAGTTTGGAAAGAAAACTACATGTTTAACGATGTAATATACCCAATATGATGTAATATACCCTCCAAGTCCTGTGTTTGTTTTTGTGGCACCATGAACATTTTTTTTTTCTTTATAGAAACAGCGCCCTGTACATCTTATCGTCCTCTGTGCAGTCGCTCAATCTCATCAGTTTGCAAAGGATCGAGTCGGGCGACGTGAATATCAAGTTAAATCCGCAGTTGTGCTATGCAGACGAGGCACTGTTTGAGAGGATAGGTCACAGGGACATGAGGGTGACCGTATCTCATAACAGGGACTTAATTGACTGTGGTAATTATGGAGAACCAGCTTGCCTCCCCCTGCCCCCTCCCCACCCCTTCCTGACTTTTAGCTGTCAACTGTTTTGGTAGCCCAAAAAATAGCCGAGGTCTTGAAATTAGAAACCACTGTGTTATCGTGGGAATTCTTTAAAAAGTATTTTCATTACAGTATTGAGCTTGCATTATTTGCCACTCACTTGATTAGCTCTCCTACATTGCCTAACCTTAGTAAAAATTATTACCAAGCACTGAGAGTCCTGTTTATTAGTTGTTGCTAATATGTTATTTTTAAAGAAGAAAGGTTTGTGATTCAGAAACACGGCTGTTTTTTTAATTCGTGGCAGAAGGGCCTTGAAAGAGGCCAGACAAAAACAGAATTGGACGAAAGCTGACATGGGTTATTTTTGATGCATTTCTTTTGTGGTGAATGCAGCGTTTCATGGGTTAGCAATAACTGAAGTCACAGATGAGACAGAAACAAAATTTAGCTTGATTGGTATATGTTGCAAGCTGTGTAATGCTGTGATTATGTATGTTAATTATATATGGCATCTCATTTTTCATCCGTGTTCCAAAGATATATCCAAATCAGAAAAATTGCTTTTCCAATTTTTCACAAAGTTTCACAAATGCAAGCTCATTTTACCAATTCGTCATCATATTGTATTCCTGTGCTGTCCTTTGTCTTCTGGCTTCTTGCGCCACTTTGACTAACAGCACTGTTGGGGTCCGATTTCTTTCCATAATAGTTGCAGAAGGTCACGTCTGTGACCCGCAGTGCACCCCCTTGGGCTGTTGGGGGCCAGGTCCCAAGCAGTGCGCCCGATGTCAAAATGCACAGATCGGTGACACCTGCGTAGCCAGTTGCGACTTTTTTTCACAGTAAGTCCAGTGCTCTTTTAATTCTTTCACTGTTGGATATAAGAAAGATCTTCATTTCCATTCATATTAACTGTGACAGGATGTGCAGGTCCATTTGCAACAGAATTCATCCTGCCTATTACAAGTTATTCTGCAGCCGATTTTACAAAATGTGGCACAACTTCGAACCATGCGTAAGCCTTGCCTCAAAAATTTATGCCCTAGCTGCTCACAATGCTTGTGTTCAATTTCACAAAAAGTTGCGTCGCTGCGCACGTTTTAATAAAATTAAATTTCTTAGACGAGGACAAAATCGGTTTTTACGATGGCAGTTTCTTTCCAATACAACGACAGTCATCAAACAGTCATTGAATCATCTCTACCCACCATATTGATATAGTTGTCGTCTTTTCTTCGTCAGAACTGCACAGAAAAGCCTTATTAAGTTCAGCAATGATGAGGCTTAATTGAACACGATAAGTTATGCAAATCATTTATTTTCACTTCGTTTTGCGCAACTTACACCACCTAAAGTGACTGCGTAAGTTATGTCACAATTTGTTGCATTAGTTACACTAATTTCGTTACACGGACTTACACAGTGAATAAGTTTTGTGAAATAGGTCTTACGTTGTTACACAACTTACACAATAAAATGTAATGTAAGTGGAGTGAGATGGGCTGTTGGTTGAAATTGCCCAAAATACTTCCACTTGTGAACTTATCTTTTTTGGAAACCTTCATTAGGGGTTGAGCCGGGAAATTTAGAAAAAAAAAAAGCCACTTCCCTTTTTGTGTAGTGCCCAAGACAGTGTGTCTCACCAACTGATTATAGGCTGAACCAAATTATAGGATCCAAGAAATGAATTTTTCTTAGAATCACTTTCCGTGTATCTCTGTACTCTTCTCCCATGTATGAAGACTTGTTGACATCTTTTTTGAGTTACGTGAACTGAACGGTGCAATTTTCCAAACATTAAAAATTGACCTAGCATTTCTGGACAAGTGAGGGTGCTTTTGCTTTGATGTAAATCCAGGAAGACATGGTTCAGGCTGCATGTTTTCATGTTCAAATTGTGAACCCCAAATTTGCGATCTGTGAACATCTCTGTGAAAAGGATTTTTGCTGGATTATTTGATTAACCCCAACTCTACTCAAAAACAACTCTGTCCTCAGGTATGCAGCGTCGGAAGGCACAGACCACACCCCAACCATCTGTGCTCATTGTGACCCAGAATGCAAGGGCGGGTGTGGAGGACCAGTAAGTTCTTTTTGGGGGTCATATCACTGCTGCCAAAATGGGATAGAATGTGACCAGGGCTTTATCGGGCAAAAACCAACAAGTGTTTGAACTCATTTCGCCCTACTTGATACAATTTCAAATCGAACAAACTCATGCTGACTTTTTTTTTCCATCAAAGATTTCCATTCAGCCAGTGTCTCGTCCTGATCTGGGATGCCAGAAAAGTCTTTAATTTGTCATGATTTTTTTATTTTGGAGGTTATTGGGGTTATTGTTGTGGTTTGTTGGTATCTAATTTTGATACTATTTGTGTAACCTTCATATTGTACTTGAAGTATTAGTCAATCTGTGTGTTGCAGGCAACAACACAATTTCTCTTTCATGGACCTAAAACTGAAATGATATTAAAAATATTTGAATCACTGAATTGAAATTAAATTACCTGATACCCAAAAAACATATGCAGATACACGACCCTTTTATCCTGTGTCAGTTTTATCACATGAAACCGTCAGTGTTGTCGCTGACATCTGTGACCATCAGAAGTCTCCACCAGACTATCGTCACAAGAGCAACACAAGACCTTGGGTCTGGATCTAACTTACAAGCTGTAGGGCTGAATATTTAATTGATTATCAAACTTCGCATATTTTCAATTTTCCGAATTGGAAGAGTTGAATGCAAAGTTCATAAAAAAGGAAAGGAGAATATTTTCTTTTGTTTTAAATGTGAAAAGTTGCACTATGGAGGCTTTGTTTGAAGTAGATTCAAATAAACAAATAAAAAGTGACACAAATCTTACAACATTTCAAAAAGTAAATTATTCCTTAAAAAATCTAAAAGGACTAGAAATTTTGAACATGGCAAGAAGTATTGTCCGTCTCTTTAAGTTTTGCTAAATCCTGGCTGGAGATACCCCTACTCGTGAGAAGATATTATAGTGATCATAATGTACAATTGTGTGGGTTACTGCAACTGATTTTGTATATGGTTTGTTTATCAATAATCTGCTGTTTAGTGTGACCGAATATGCGGATATGCGATTGAATTGAAGGTCAAATATTCAAATAGTGAATTATTCGAATTGATTCAGCCCTTTCAAGCTGATAGAGTGAATTGCAACAAGATCATTCCTTTGTCATCATTGGCCAGTCTGATACTGTGGACTGATCTTGTGACTGGTCTCCTTGTGAGTGGCCTCGTGGCCTCATGTCCGGTCTTGTGAACGGTGTTACGTCTGGTCTGGTGAAACGTCTCTTGTCTGGTTTTGTGATAACATTGACTTGTGAATGTTTTTGTGAATAGTCTTTTGCCCAGTCTTGTGACCGGTCTCGTGAGTGGACTTGTGTCTGGTCTTTTGACTGGACTTCTGTCTTGATGAACTGTGACTGATCCTGTCACTAGTCTTTTGTCTGGTCTTGTGAATGGACTTCTATCTTGTCTTGTGACTGGTCTTGTGTTCTTGTGACTGGTCTCATGACTGGATTTCTGTCTTGTGACTGGTCATGTGACTGGTCTTCTGTCTGGTCTTGTGAACGGACTTCTGTCTTGTCTTGTGAACAGACTTCTGTCTTGTCTTGTGTCTGGTTGCATGGTCTTGGCCACAACACTGAAAACGTTTTTGAAAGGGAACCACACATTTTTAACAGAACAACCACAGATGCAAATAGAACATAAATGTGATACTCTGCTCACACTGCATTGACTGCTTGTCTGTTTGGCCATCCAATCAGGGCCCCCGAAACTGCACCGAGTGCCTGCACGTGAAAGACGGTCCCTTCTGTCGGAAAGAGTGCCCCATCTCCAAGTACCCTGATGAGGACGGGGTCTGCCAACCCTGCCACCGCAACTGCGTGATGGAAAAAGGGTAAGTGTTGCACGACCTCCAGGGTATCACTGGTCCTACTTACTGAGAGAAAAGGTCCGTGGAGGTGATGTTATACAAAGAATGAGTGTTTTACATTCTTGCAATGGTAAGTATAAGTCCGAAGCGCCACCCCACTGGCAATATCAGACCGGTTTCTGTCCCTAACATTATTTTCTCTTGCTTACTGGGAATGAGATAGAAATGGGGCAGGAATCAGTCAAGTGAATGAAATGAAGTTCTTTTCAATAGGTAACCTCGATGACATGTGATCAGTGATCCACCAATCAGATGACAGGGGATTTATGCAGGTATTGTATAATATAATATTGGCTGTGAAGTCAGTGTCGTCAGGTGCTTTTTTGAGTGCCAAGTTAGCTAAATGTTGAACTGGTTATTAGATGTGACAGAGGCGAAGAGTATGGACATTGGATGGTAGATGGACAAAGGTAGGATTACAACATGACTTGATGACTGTTTTAGACCATCGTGGTTTTTGTTTCAATGAGAAAAGTACTCATTGGGAACTGTTGACACCGCTGTGGTTGTCTGAAGTCACCAATTTCTTTTGTAATCTTAGCTTTGCCGTTTGCTGTCCAGTGTCCATGTCCTTCAGTTTTGTAAACACCTAACCAGTTCAGTGTTTGGCTGTATAATTGGTAGACAAAAAGTACCCCCAAAACTGGAACTACAACATGGAGTGAAGCACAGCAGAGGCCAGCAGTGAGTGATAACTCATCACGCGATCAAGGTTTGTGGCCCTATTTTGGGCCTAACATATTTTTTGCACCTTGCTTTTTTTTTTTTGCTAAAAACAGTGTTATCGGTCCTTGGGATTTTTATAGACAGTGAACAGACAAGACAACTTTTTATTGGTATTGTAAAATCATTGCTGTCAGTTCCAAGGCTTTAATTTCATCGGCATTTTCTGACTTTCGGTGAGCATTCTTCTCTGTCTTTATAAAATTGTGCAGTTGCACTGGACCGGGTAACGCACTGGGACAAGGGGGCTGTGTTGCTTGTCATCAGGCACTGATCGATCAAAATGGCGTTACAGTGGTAAGCCGAGACTGGTAGAAGTTTGGTGTCAGAAGACATAGAAGGAAAGAGGACTTTTTTCTTAAGTTATGTGGCATAACTTCAGAGATTTTGTAGAAATTCTCCAAAGCTGTGCTGAGTAACTTTTCTGAAGTTATGTAGGGTACTGAAGCATTTTGCTTATTGTAATAATATCAATTATCTGGTTTGGAAATGAGTTTTAAAATGATTTTGTGGGAAATGTCCTTTGAAAACTGGGATTGGATGCAGGATCTGTGGTTTTCCCAAACTTAATTACTGTCGACTCTCGATAATATGAGCTCAGGTGAGACGAGACTCCGGTTAAGACGAGTATATTTGCCGGTCACGACTGAATTATGCACATTCCTATGAGGACAAAAATTCATAAAACGAGCTCGCGTGTTACGAGATTCCGTTCAAGACGAGCATTTTGGGGGCCACACCTGCTTGCAACATGATGTACGCTTAACGATGCGGTCAATCGGTTACACATGCGACAAGCTGAACCCAGGACTTCCTGCTTACTACTGCAAATGTCTTAACCTCGTTGACCACCGAGTATGCCGGGTTTGAATGGTTGGCTCAAATCTAGTGCCGTAGTGGGGACCACTAAAGGGCAAAGCCTGGTGTAAAAGTGCCAGAATTTATATCCGTTGATTAATTTTTTGACCTAGCTGGAGTGCATGCCAAACGGTGCACCATGTAGCAATGATTCCTTCTCCTTCCGCGTCGGGGAATCCAACATTTTGCGACTCCTTGGCTATTCTGTGAGTATGGATTAACAGACCATCTTCTTCCTACAAAAGGCTTATAATGCTGTTGAATAGAGTGTGGAGAGTCAAAGGTCAATGGAGAGTGTGGGCTCCCCCCCTCCCCCGTAACACAGAAAAAGCATGTTTCAATTCATTTCAATTTTACAATTCAATTATGGCCTGGGGAAAAACACTTAAACAACATTTTCATAAAAAATCATTCTGAAAATAGTGCAAACTTATCGTAATATATCACATACAGGCAGATAGTGCAGAAAGTAGGAAACAGGAACGATTCAACAAAGGTGGGCAGCGTAGACCAAAATAGATAATTACACACAGTAAAATCACACTTTGACACCTGGCCACAATGTCCGGGGGGGTGTCGGCTGTGTCATGTGGTCATGGACTAGGTTTTTTTTTATGTATGACATGAGTAATGCTCATCCGAAAGGACGCAACGATGCTGAGCCAAGAAAAAGGCACTTTTTGGTGGAGTCCAAAAAACTTTCCAAGCGTGAACTGTACAGATTGACGTCTTTGTCCATGAAGAGACATTCTTTCGGCAGAGCTCGGGCTCAAAAAAAGCATACCTGACACCATTTAGGTACACAGGATTTGATTGAATAGTTATTGCCAAAAGTGGATGCCAGACATGCCACATAATGAATTGGCTTTGCATACAAGATCAAATACCAAGTCAAGTCAAACGAGATGGGATGGGAAACTTTAGACAGCTGTGTTGGTGAAATTTGAGCAAGGGTGTTTTGTTGAGACCAGCCCACCACTCAAGTGAAATTAACGACTGAAATTACTGTTTAAGTGGTCAAAAACACCACCGCTGATGTATGGTACTGACTGGATAGCACATGGAGATCAAGGGTCGGATTCCACAAGGTGCCACCTTCTCAGACCCAAATTTGAGTGTGCCTACTCAACTCTCACCAGGAGACTGTAGTGGCCTGTTGTGTCTGACTCTTCAAAGGCTGTTCGTTTGCACTCCGTTTATTTGTATTTACACCGTTGGAGGTATTCAAATAAACATTTTTACATCCGTAACTTGCGAACTGTTTAGCTGTCATTCATTACTATTTGACAACTTGGAAAATTAAAACTGGTATTGCGTGCTCTGCTGCAAGGAATGCAGTGGCAGCCAACTCTTGAGCCATATTTGTGATAGGATGAATGCCATCCAGTCAGTATATATTGAGCAGTGCATGAACCCCATGCATTTGTCCCAATTCAACGTGCGCCCTCTCTGTAAAAGGAGAGATGGCTAACTGTGAAGGTTTTAAACCAGGCTTGTGCATGTGCCCAGTGCAGACCGTACAGTCATAACAGAAACTGGTTTGCCCGAGCCAAACACACTCAAACCTGTCCGTGCATGCACGAGAAAGTGCCCACTAAATACGACTGTCATTGCTACGTAAAAACATGCCCTCTCATTCCCCACTGGGAATGGATTGCCAGGAGCTGATGCGTTATTCTACTTTCCTTCAGGATGGACAGCTCTGTCAGATGTGCGACCACAACTGCCTGGGTTGCTATGGGGCAGGCCCCTCCAGCTGCCGGATATGCAAGAAGTACAAACGGGAGCAGGAGTGCGCGGACGAGTGCTTCGCCCATCAGTTCCCCAACCTGGACAACATTTGTCAGAACTGCCACCGCGAGTGTCGCACCTGCTCCGGGGGGAGTTCCCCCTATGACTGCATCCGCTGTCGGCACTTTGAGGTGCTGGAAAGTGAGAATGTAGGTGCTGTCTCTCATTGTGTGAATTAGGATTGATGGAGTGGTTTAGTGTACTTCTTTTAACCTGCTCAATCACTTTTATTTCCACTCATAAATTCCTTCTTCTTGGGAAAGTCAAATCAAAGTCAAAAATTGATATTTTCCAGTGATTAAAATTCTTATTCGTAAAACACCTTACTTATGAAAAATGCAAATCAGATATAATGTAACATTTTTCCACAGATTTTGTTTATCAGTTTTTACCACGGTGTTTTATAAAACACCCTTCTTACCAAAGAAACACTCTAGCCGTAACCGCAGTATGTTCCATACGAGTCAAACTGATATCTCCCTTTTAATGGACAGTGGTGCACACTGCGCTTACCACGTGATGTTGTGGCAAACTCATCATCACCCGATTAAAGTGAACTTTAATGTAACCCATTGGTTGAATTGCATTCAACTATATGACAGTACTTGCGTCATACTCCCAGTCATGTATGAGAGAGTTCATGAAAGATGAGTCAACGTTTCCTTTCAAACTGGAAGTATTTCAAACAAGTTGGTAGTGCCATCAGCTGTTCAACCCGCAATAAAAATTTTTTGAGTTGAGCCTTTAGGAGTTTTTAGAGTTAAACTTCACTGTCATTTTGCAAATCAAACTTACCGTTCTTGTGCAAATGTGCATTTTTCTGAGACAAATCAGCCAAAAATGTGTAATTTTTTCTGTTGGGGTGCTCAGTGCAAGCGGACTGGCACGCATGTAGCCTTGAACTTCACATGACCGCAACTACAAAATCATACGTCTGATTGAATTCAAACTTCTCATTTGTAATCATATTAGCAGTGTTTCAAAGCCAAGTTTCAAAACAGTTGATTATGGCACAGCCTAGTTCTGGGGGGGGGGTTGAAATCTGCTTGATCTAGAAGTTGTGATGTACACAATTAAGAAATTTTCTGAAATTTTTTCCCAGCAATGTACTTCGATTTTTGCTAAATTTTTGGCTCCGTGATTTCATATTCAGACAACTTTATTCAAGTTAGGATTGTCTGTCCGATTTCCAGCAAGACCTTGCTGAGCCTATTGATTGTAAAATGTACTTTCTTTAATTTATGTATTTTGTCGCGTTCATCAGTCATTCCACTGTTCCTAAAAATAACATAAAATAGAGCACATTTATAAATTTGTGTTATGATAAAGTTTCGACCCTATGACAACCCTATTAAAGATACATGTCTCAAGAGTAGCCAGTGACTAAGAATTTTGTTGTCACCAACAGACCTACTGTGCCAAGGAGTGTCCACCCGACTACCCCTATGATGACCGCAAGTCCCATTGCGTGGCCAGCTGCCCAGAGAACCAGTATGTGAACAAGGCGACCAATGTCTGCATGGCCTGCCACCAGCAGTGCCTGGGCGGCTGCTTCAATGACCAGCGCAGCTCCTGCTTCCAGTGTCGCAACGTCAGGCATGGCCCAGACTGCCTGGAGAAGTGCCCCCCTGGCTACATGAACAACAGTGGCATATGCATTGTAGACCCCTCTGGCGTGGTTCCCCATATGCCATAGGTGAATGGCGCATAATTTGTAAAAGATTTCTTCCCTTTTCTCTTGTCCAGTTTCTTGGAGTTATTCACCCTTTCAACTCTTTTACATGTACATGTTAAGGGGAAAGCAGTCTTGTGGTTGGGGTTTGTAGCTTCCGATCATATGGTCGGAGGTTCGAATCCCAACTGCTTACATGTTGTAAGTTTGGTCAAGCCACTTTACCCCTATGTGCCTCTCCCCACTCAGGATTAAAGGGGTGCATGTGAGGGCAGAGATGGTCATTATGCTCAGCATTTTGCACAAAATGACAACATTGGGCTAGTATGCTCCCTACAGTCCCTAGGGAGCTGAAATTGTCTCAAGAATGTTCAGATAATGTGAGCCCAGTCAGCAGGGATAATATATCAGTGCCTTTGAATGATGCTGATTCATTTTGGGGCATACACTGAGTATACATTGTTAAGTACACGTCGAGCAGGGCAAAATCCAAAATTAATTTACATCTCCCTGGTGCAAATCCATCTTTGAAATAGTTGTTTGCAGTACCCACTGCTACATCCAATTCGAACCAGCCAGCCGACACCGGCAAGCTTGGTGATTGAGTGGTTAAGACTCTGCACTAGTAAACAGGAGATCGTGGGTTCGAGTCTTACCTGAGTACACTTGTAGATTTTTTTCACAAGCCTGAGTATACAATGCTATATTATTAAGTTAGGTTTGGTTCTGCTTTATCCCTCCAGATCCTTGAGAATCCATCAGGAAGTTTTTGAGGTTTTGCAAGAATGAAGGAAATTTTGTGGTGAAGCAGTTACTAGCAACTAGATCTTAAAGATGCTTGTCCAACAATTGTGCCTTGCTACGTTACACAGGTTGTGAAAAGCTCCATTTACCCTAATTCTAAAGGCATGCCGCAAATCACATAGAATGGTCAGTGCTATGAAGAATCTAACTACATGCTTGCAGTAGAATCGTATATCTGTATTAGCTGAAACGTTATCAATTGTAAAGATGGAGATTTAGCCAGACATTTACATCAAAGAGATATGAGATTTTATTCATGAAATTTTGTGAAACCAAATTGCTGGTTTGCTCTTCAATACGTATTGAGCATTTGGCGTTAGGGGCCAAAATGGAATTTTTTCACCCTACAGTTCAGTCATTTTTCAAAAGTGTCAAACCTTTGTACCTCGCAAGACTTTTAGAAGAATTTTAAACTAAAGTTCATTGAAATGTAAACTTTTTACTATGATTATTCAGAATTTGATAGAAGGGAAAGTGAATTAATTTCACTGTAAAAGCACTTTTGGCCTACACAAGATACCAGGTGAATTGCTTAATTAACTGTTGGGCATAGAGATCATAACACTTGAACCATAAGTGATAGTACAAATGACATTTTCTTCAACCGTTGGGTAAAATGAGACAAGTTTGCCCATGTTGTAGGAAATTACACAGTTGGGTAGTTTGTTTGCCCAACAATCAGGCGATTCACCAGGTACCCGGCATTGGGCCCAAAAACATGCCCATCATTTTGACAGTGTTTGTTTTCTGTGAACTCAGTAAGCAGTGCTGTCTCATCAGCTTAAAAATCTGATCATTAGTGTGGCATAGGCCCTTTGTCTAAGAAAAGTATTTACTTGTCATTCCTCTATGTCATTGATTCGTAAATTTGTTATAATAATGGTCATTTGTTTACTTGATTTTTGAATTTTTATTTTCAAATCGAAAAACAAATGACGGACACAAACAGACCGTCCGGCCTTGCAAACCCCAAAAGCGAAAAGATAGCAGGAGGGGGAGCCTTTTACATGTTGGCAATGAAGGTATATCTTGCTCACAACCGCAAGCTTGCATGCCCCTTAACCTTGCATCAAACGGAAAGTTTTGTTCTCCATCTGGGCCGACGGAAGGCTTAAAATAATCTCAACATAATGCATCTCGATTGTGTGTCTTAACACAAAGATGGGGATGGTCCAATGGCAGGATGGCTGGGTGACCACTGCTACCATGATTGTGCATCGATGCCGGGGCTACCCAAGTGGGTGTTCATCGTCTGTGCTCATGAATGACATGAGAAGAGAGATAACTGGAACACGTTGTGATAATCATGTACATGTTTATCAGTTAATGTTCTTGTATGAAGCATGCCAAGGAGTTTTATTGTATCACTGTAAATTTATCAGTGTTGAACGACATTCAAAACACAGAATTTTCATGATTTGAGACGATCAGTTTGGAAAGCAATCATGCTATCGAAAGGAAAGGTACATTGTTTTTTCAAACTTTCGCATGTAATCTGAAATGATCAAGCTCACAGGGCACTAATGAAGTAAGCGCTCTGAAATATGTTTAAAGTTATAACTTCAGCTGCAATTGGTCCATGTACGAGTGTCATAATGTCTCAGTTCAAAAGCCTCTTCACAGGACTTGGGAGCTTTGATCTTTTATGCCAGGCCGCGAAAGCATGGAGCGTTGCTTCTTTGGGTTAATCATCCTTGTACGGCATGTGTTTTGAATTTCAAAGTGATATATTCTCATTTTCGTGTGAAAGCTCTTGGCAGAGTGTGCATTGTGCATTTCAAACCGACAAATTTGCAGATAATTCTCAATTTGTAAGATCCCATCAATGTACAAAACAACTCGGAACAAACGAAAGGTGAGTGATCTTTTATTGGTGCGAATCCAAGAAGGAAAAGAGGACTGCTGTAAGGACAATCCACAAACATGCTCAGATGATTCTAAGTCCTGCTAAATAAATGCTATAATTAGTTATCTCTGCTATATGATGCTGCAGCTGAGTAGTATTTTTGTTTTCAGCGAATCAATACAGTTTGCGACATTTATTCAGTGTTGTGTGCAACTTTGTAAGTCATATCTTAATTCAATAAACTCGCCTGCAAAAATTGATTCCGTAGTTGTGCCGACATCAATAGTTGGTCTTCCAGTTGAATAAGTGAGTCAAAGCTGGGAACAAATGTATGGCGGTAACAAGAAATTAAATCGTTCACCAATGACATTTGGTGGCATCATAATGTATGGAAATAGAGCAACATGAAAAAACAGCAATAAAAGTGACAATAGCGCCAGAAAAATTACCAATGACAGTAACGACACCAGCAGCGAAATCAGTGACTACAGTAAAAAAGCAACTATGGTGACTGTGAAAATTAAAGGGATTATGTAATTTTCTTCACCTCTTGAATGCACACCTTTTGTGTTTCATTTAGCCTTATTTACACTTTTTGTATTGCTTTTTATCATGTATTTAGGTCCTTTGGGATTTTTATTTATGCTAATACAACTTCACATATGAGCAAAATTGTAGGGCACTGTATTTCATTGATCTGTACACAAAAACTGCTGGAATTTTTATAATTTGCTGTTTGGAAAATTTCATTCCTTAGGCTTTTTTGGGGTTTCAAAGATATTTGGCAATGAGCCAACAACCTTTAGTCAAATGTTTTCATGGAGCAAAATTGGGGTTCAACATTTGTGCATAAAACAGTAAATTAAATGCCTTCCCTGATTTACTTCACAGCGACAGCGCCCTCACTCCGCTGGAAAAGTTTGGGCGTGTAATGCTTGGGAGCTTGGAATTTGCACAGTTGCAAAATACATGTAGGATGAAAAGAGTAACTGGTGGTTATAATCCTCCCTTTTGAAAGGTTTTGCTATCACTGATGAAATAGACTTATGGAAGAGGTCTTACGCACGGCATTGTTACTTGTTACTGGTCCATTAAACCCAACCCCATTGTTTTCTGACCAACCACAGCAATGAGTTAAAGTCCAACATGCGTACACGCGCGCGTATTATGAAGTGCGCGCCTGGAACCCGCGGTGTGGCATTGGAGAAGAGCACGTGCTAAGTATTCACGTGTACAGTGGACGGAGCTTACTGGATAGGTTATTGGTTCAAAGTCCGAATATTCCCAGTGACTACCAGGGCCAGAAACCGACTTCAAACTTTGTGGAAAGCTTGCTCGGGCAAACACTTCCATTGTGTGCATTTTTTGTATATTTTCCTCCACTGAAGTGTTGCCAGAGGTACCTTTAAGTTATTTACTTTTACATCATTGCCTGGTTTGTACATTTACAAAAACCTACGCAGCGTCAAAAGTGCAAAATGTTTCAAATTCGGAAGAACTAATGAATTAACAATTGTAGGTGACTAAAGTAGGCCTATATTATACCGGTAAAAGGAAAAAGAAATCAACGCATCGATCGTTAATTTCCCAAGGACAGTGTATACTTGAGTAACAACTTGTTAGAGAAACTACCCGCGGTGCTGTAATTTCGAAATTCTACTCGCCATGGCCGAAGATGACAAAGGAAATATTCAACCATGGGCGTTGCGACGGGCGGTGGCGTAACTACTGGGAACAGTGGCGTATCCAGCGGGGGGGGGGGGCTCCCCCTCCACGGAAATTTTTACGGATCTTTTGGTTTGTTTGTTTTAATAATGGGTGAGTAGGAAAGAAAGTAGGGCCTCTTCGGTATATTTATTTATCAAAATAGAACCAAAATCCCAAGAAAACGACATCAAATATAAGCAAGGATGTCGGGACAGGACAGTGAGTAAGGCTTTTTATTTTTTTTCTCCACAACATCCTGTCGAATGAGCCCGAAGACGCATTCGCTGTTGGATTCCCCCCCGACCCGGAAGCTGGATACGCCGCTGACGGCGTCCCC
>NW_019091360.1:1593710-1718270 GCF_001949145.1 Acanthaster planci
CAGCGGATGTCCTCGCCCCCCCCCCCCCGTTGCTCCCATTTGAAATCTTTGACTGTCCGTTGCGTTTATATAGCTATGAAGCTGCGGCTTGTTTTCTTGTGGTTCCCCTTAAAAAATGTGCATCCCGAGGGCTGCCAGACATTTAGCCCGAGTTACGCCACTGCCGGCGGGGAAAGGGGACCCGCGAGGTCAGCGAAAAATCATATTTAAAAAAAAATTGAAGGGGATGAAAATCACCGATATTCTTAATCACCTGAGGAGATATAGAATTAAAATGTATGCGTTACTCTGTAACCATGGAGATAATTTGATATTTTTATGCCTTTTTTACTTATATGCTAGCGGATGCTTCTTTAGTCAAGAACAAAATTGTGATGTCATTCTTTACCAAAAAGTCGATCTTATATTGATGTCTTCACCGAAAACCTGTTCTTTTTCTTGCTGACTAACATTTCCTTTACTTTAGTGCTTGATTTTTTAGTATGTATGTGGCAGCAAATTAACGTCCATTACTTTCTCAGAAATGTTAAAGCACGATCGGAACAACAAATCCATGGTGAACATTCTTCCCTAATTGACATCACGTTAACAGCGCCCTCAGTTGCCCCAAAGCGTGAAAATTTTGAAATGTACCATTAAGGTCGTCTTCCCGTAAACCTAACCCTAAAAGAGCCAAATTGTTTTGGATTAATATCTTGTGGATCCGGGGTGAGTTCCAGCCGTCCCACTTCCGTTTAAAAAAATGACATTGATGTAAAATACTCCCCGTCGGTACAAATGCAGAGTTTCAGCCTAATCTGGCACTGTTTTGTTCTTACGATCATTTATAGTCACTGGAAGGCCACACTTATGTCAACATGTGTGCCTTGAGCACGGAAATGGGTACAAAAACTACAATGACATATGCCATTTTTTAAAACGGTCAAGGATGTCAAAGTGACCGCAGAGAGTGTTCAAGAAAAAAAAACAACTAAAGGCTCATCTTGTAAAAAAGTGCGTTGTGGCGATATCGGTGAAATTTTGTTGGAAGGGGTGGAACTCGCCCCACTCGCCAAGGGTTAACCCAAAAAGGATGTTTAATAACCTCCAAACTTTGAAAGAGATAGGGCTGAGTCAATTCGAACAATTCACCATTCGAATATACGACCTTCTATTTGATCGAATATTCGAATATTCGATCGCACCGACCGGCAGATTGTTGATGAACAAATTAGCAAAAAACGACTAGGGCGTGGAGGCCATTCGTTTGACCCAAGGATATCACTTGCTTGAATTCATACAGGGAAATGTCAAGTGTATTCGGAAAGTCGATTTCATTTTCATAAATAGGATTTTCACATTTATTAGCAAACATTTCTGTGAATGCAGTTTGTGGCTAAAACCAACTTGTGCGTGCCGAGACAATGAGATTGTCGAATCGAGGGCATCATTCGAGGAACATTAATCAAACATAGAAGCGGAAACTGTACACCGTGAGAATACATCAATTGTAAAGAAGACGAATTAGATATAGGGAATAAATCAAGTTTACATTAATCAGTTATCGTTGGAAATGATTCTTGATTGAAAATGCTAATCACTTTGTGACGTTTTGTTCTGTCGTTGAGATTGTAAATAAACAAAGGCAAAATAGAAGCAATCTTAAAGAAGTGAGAAATTACTGAATGAATTGTATTGGCATTTTTTTCTTCTAAGACTGGTCAACTGTCTTGTGACATTGCAGATAAATTGTCCAGACTTTCATGAAAAATGTTGCGCAAGCCTTATACAGCCAAGGCAGCGATCTAGAGGGAGGAGGAAATCCCCCAAAGGAGCCCTAATTTTGTTTTTATTATTTATTTAATTTCCCACATTCCTCAAAGGGTGTAAACAGCCCCAAATGTAGCCTGACCCGTCAGAAGAGGCATAAAGCCCCCAGCACGCCCCCCACCACCACCACCACTGGAAACTTGGTTCCAGATCCGGCCTTAATTGTTTACGGCACCACCAAATCGCTCTTTGGTACTGATACATATATAAATTGGATTGGTGAGGAAAAGAGTGGGTCCTTCACGCTACAGCCCGCCCTCTGTGTCATCTGTTTAGCTTTAATAGAACTTAGAAGGGGGGAGTTTCCTGGAAGTTGATGACTGATGTTCTACCAGTCTAATACATGATTACTCAACCATAACGATAACGAGCGCGGGGCACCAGTCGTCATCTGCTGAATCACCACGCACGCTCGGCACGTCAAACAAACTTCATACAACTTTTGTAAGCTGCATGCAGATTTCCGGTAGTAGTAGTAATTCTTCGCGTACACAGAGGACGTCTGCTTTCCTGAAACCTGGAACTCTTGAACTACTTATTTTGACTGTATTCTGACGAGAAGATGACGACGACGTACTCTTTTATATTCCTGCTTCTGTGTGGATTAGGTATTGGAAGGACTGCTGGACAGACGACTGGAATAAATCACGAAAAGGGTAAGTCTTATGGCGATTTGCTTACGAAATTCAGGACAGAAATTCAGAGTTCTTACCCCGTGCGAATTGTGTAACGTTAAGCGATTGAGTAACTCAAGGTATCGGTAGGCCTAACTGTAGCCTGCCTGCTACCCGCAATTCTACAAAGTATCTCTGTCTAGTTTTCATTCTTCGTCGATGAGTGTTTAGTTTATCTGGAGAATTTCAGTTCGAAGAAAATGTGGAAATGTTTTCCTTAAAAGTGCATACTCCCAACACTGTTTCTCAAACTTAGTTTCCTTGGCCTTTGCAAAATTCAACAAATTGTCCAAACTCTTTCCATCTCCTCACAAATATTCTTAGATTTGTATAAGACATATTTTGAATAGTTTATTATTCTTCATAGGTCATTTTGTTATTCTCTCAGCCTCTGTACAAACTATTGGCAGTGTCTCAATTCTACAAAGAACACAGCCTAATTTGTGTTACTCTTTTTGATGTTCATGTATATTGTGCAAATTACACATTTTTACCTGAACAAAACATCCTGAAAGTAGAAGCTGATAGTTCTATGTTATTTGCATTTATCAAACATGCATTTTGCCACTGGAATTATTACAGACATTTTGTACTCCAAAAACTCACAGGAATATTAGAAATTAAAAGCATGAGCACTGTTTCTTTGATAAAGTTAAATATTTAAGTTGACATGGATAGGGTACTTGAAAAGTTGAATAATGAGAACAATATAAGGGGAAGTGACTGTTTCAAAGGTATTTCACCGTGATTTTGTTAATGATTAAATTTGCAAAGCCCAGTATGGATGCAGCACAGAGGGGACATGCACTTGTGGTTTGTACATTTTGTACCTTGCGGTCGGTCGGCTGTTTTTCGAAAGATGTGAGCAAAATACCGACAGTGCATATACCCTGTGGAATGGGGCTTACCTGAATAACAAACACCATTCAAGGCATTCATCAGCCCTCCCTAGAAGTAAGCTACAGTGGCATGGGGGTCGGTCGTTGTGAAACCAACACATATTCAATCAATGGGTAACGAGGTGTCACCAGAACGCATTTGTAAAACCTCCAGTGAATCCACCATAGAGTTTGGATTTCTTTGACAGGCTGTTTCTGACAGGCTCCATTGTATAATGTACATTTGTTGAGGTCTTGGTCATTCAGAACTGGAGTTAAAAAAAAAAAGCTACAACAAGAAATGATTTCTTCAAACTGTTTATCCCATAAATTACTGCAGCAGATGAATGGAATAAAGCTGAAATGAATGAAGGCCAGCTGTCCTCAGCATCTAGAGCTTTACCTTTTATTTGCTTTCAACAGTTCATTCCTGCACTTATTTGTTCAGTGTCTCATCGCAACATGCAGGCTTTTTAATTAAGAAATAAAGAATGCGTACATCTGAATTGTTTTTCATACTGCAAAAGGTTGTTGACTCCAGGTCCAGTTCGAATTACGTCTAGACCAGAGAATTCTGTTTCGAATGAAACTCAACACCAGTGGTCTATTTGTTATGTTTTTAGCTTCACCGGTATGATTCAAACTACCCTCTGACGTATTTCTCTGGTGGAAGTGCAAGAAATAAACCTCTGCATTGGTTTGACATCCTTAGTAACAACATCGGTTGGCAAAAGTGGGTTTCCTGCTTTGCGACAAGAGAAATACATGTACCTCGGTGCATTAACAGCCTCACATGTACATGTACCTATATGTACATGTACATGTAGGAAGCAACCGCATAGAGATCTGTTGACAGCCACTCTCTTCCTTCCTTCCATAGGATGTCTGTGGTTGTTCTGGATCACTTTTGAATCTGTGCGTTTGTGGAACCAGAACAAATATTTTGGCTTCTGATTTGGTTATTGGATAAGGCACATGTACCGAACTTTATGCATTTTACTTTATGAATCGGTTTGTTTGTTTTTTTTTTCTTGGAGGAGGTGGGATTTCTAAAGATACTGTATGCCAGAAAATATTCTGTTGTTAAACATTTTGAGGATAATGACTTCCATTGACTGTAGAAAATCTTTGTTTATTGCTTGTGAACACTTTTTGGGAGGTGGGAAGTGGAGTTGTACGGATACCCTGCAGACTTGTACTGTAACTAAACCCATTCATACTGGACAATGCTTGACACCTTCTTTATTTATTTATAACCAAATTACACATATGAAGTTGATTGTGTTCGGGATCGGATCTTGCATTTAAAAACAGTGTGCATTGTACCATACATGTACATTAATTTTCATTTTTTCTTGGCGTGAGCCTTGATGTGGCAGCCTCTTTAGCATTGGAAATATCTTCAGGTCCATACAGTTCACCGGGAATGAAAATGTCTGGGGGGTTGGCACTGAAGAATGTGGACCCAAGTTCACAGTGTCACGAGTGTTTATTTGTTAAGGCTGATTTTAACTTTGCGATCTGTTTTCTCTTTGCTGTGAGCCATCTTCAGGGTTGACCTTTTCTCCCGTAATGAGTGACCTTAAGAGATAATTCCATGTAATCAGCAGGCCTCGGCTGTGTAAATCTGCCTCCGCTCTAGCGTCCTCCTGCAAGGTGTTGCCTCAATTAGTGAGCTAAACCATGGAAATTAAAGGGTATACATGTAAGTTTTGACTTATTGAAAGTTGCTTCCTGAAGAGTCTCGATGACAGCAGTGTTAAAAGTGAGGCACGAAAATCGTGAATGGAAGTTCTGTTGACGGAGTCTGTGTCTCAGTGAAAGGTGTAGAGCCACTAAGTTTGAATTCATTTCTTCCCAGAGGTTACATGTACATGGTATCGGTATATTTGCCTCGTGCATTCTGCATGGATTACAATTCTCAGGAAATTCCCTATTTCAATCACCTCAAATGTCCTTGTTTGCAGCTGAAGTTTAAGTTTATTGGAAATGCCCTCTGCGATGTGCCCACCTTTGTTTGCCATTCCTTGGACGGCATTTCTGTCAAGCAGCATTGTGTTGGGCCTCAGCAGTTCAAAGTGTACTGTAACAAGTCATCCGGTTCGGGGGAATTCTTGTATTGTGAGCTTCACCACCGAGATAAGAACCTGTGGCCTTTGCACCATAAGCAAACAGTCCTGCCTGAATGGTGTACCTGCATGGAAGTGTTGAAGAGGAGGACCTGCTATGCAGAAAATAGGGAATAACCCTGTTATAGTGTTTGGCGGCAGAAGTACTTGTACATGACTTCCAACCATTAACATGTTTTCTTTTCATTGTGTCTGATGTACTCTGAGAATACCTACATGTACATGTAGAACGAATGATAGAGTACATGTCAAGCATTCATGTTTCACATGTATGGGCATGAAATTGCAAGAGTCGTAAAGGAATTGTCCCAATAGGCATACAAATTCATTGTGCATAGGAGACCTCAGTTTCAATGAGTTAATATGTAACAGATTTAGTCCAGTACCCTTACACTGACGTCAGACCCAGACCCTTGCTAACAGGCGGTACCTTGTTCATAAATGGTTTGTGGCCAGAGATCTGCATATTTGTTTGGGAGAATTGCCTTCAGGCAGAGTGTCAACAGCTCTTAAAGATAACGCTATCTGTACCTCGCTGCAAAATAGATTTTTTCTTTTGTGCTTAGAATTTATATTTATAAAGTAATTTATATTTTGAGGGTTAAACATGAGCGATGAGCTTTTTTAAACATTTTTAAATTGAAAATTTGATTGAAAGTGTCATAAATTCTGTGACGTTTGAAAGTTATCACTACAGAAAGAGTAAGCAAATTCTACTTTTGCTCTGCACTTGCTTATCATGCAATTACCCAAATCTCGTTTGGATGATAAGCATCAGGAAATTACTCAGACATCTCTTCAAATGAATTCTGCATTGATTTAAATTACTTGTAATACTGGCCTAATTGAGTAGTTGTGCTTGGGTATTGAGTTGAATAAGCCCTCTTTGCTCGTACAAGTAAAATTTCTTCTGGTCTCATTTGTATCGAAGCTACCATACCAACTTAATAGCCACAAGCGCAATGTATGAAATTCAATTTTCCTGACGTTCCAGTCTGTTTACAGCGTCTATGTTGAACAGCTGTGTGAACTTTATCATCATCTGCGTCCCTCATCATGTGTGACTGGCCTCTAAATGCCATCTCCCATATGCCATCACCATTCATATTCATACGAGATCATAAATTACCTTCATCACTGTCTCCATTTCTCTTGGTAATTTCTTCATGACCGGCGTGGTGGGATACCGGTATCCTGCTCTGGGGAATGAGTCATTTGTTGAACGGCTGCAGCAGATCAGTTGCACAGGACCAGCGATCACCACAATGTGATACATTGGTGACCGGTGGAGGAATGCTCCCCTAACTTTACCTAATCAATTCATGGAACTGCATCTGGTGTTTAATACAAATCTTCCGTCTGACTCAGAGATTGTGAAACTTTATTTCACACAAGTCTCTGTGCATCCTCTGTGCGTTCAGCCCTATCCTTGAATCAGTTCATCTGTGACTACTAATTAAATGCTGACCAAAATTAAGTACATGTATAGATTCATAGTTCACCGAGTCTATGAGCAGCATTGTTCTGTTCTTATTGGCCTTTCCAGCTAACTTTCCACCAAAGGGGCCCTCACCAAATTGCTAGAAATTTCATTAAATACTAATACCAGCTACGGGTGGGACCTTTACAGGTTGAAATGAAAAAAAACTCCGAAATCTGTTTACAGATTTTCCCAAACTTTTAAATGGAACCACCGCTTTTAGAGGTTTGACGTTTTGATCGACGCATTCTGGCGATCTTTTTATTGTAAATGATGCCTGTAAAATGTAATCTGCCTTTCGGAACACTTTACTACTTGGTCCTATCAAAGGAATACCTTGAATGCATCGACGGAATTTTGTGTCAGCCATTTAGATTGTATACCATTTGTTTTGTTTAAAAATTTACTCTGATGCCGTGGTAAGGGTGGAACCTTTACACATTTAAACATTGAAATGGTACGGGAGAGTTTCCTTAATGTTTTTCACAATTACATGTAAATGTACTTTGTAAATTCCCACCAGCCTACAGCAGGAACTGACTTACAGTAGCTTGGACAATTGTCACTTTCTAATGCTGAACGTTTCAGGGAGAGTTCCAATTACTAGTAACATCAGTTAGAGTCTCCCCATACTCATGCTCTTTCCTCAAGGGTGTCGTCCTCGGTGAAAAGCCATCCTGGTGAGGGTGTGTACTGTAAATTAATTGTATTGATCCACAGTGTGCAGACCCTAACCTTGTCCGAGGCTGTATTGCTTTGCTGTGTACATGTACATCTGTCATTTACATACATGTACTGGTATGTTGATATTCTCTGACTGTGCTTTTTGAATTCAGCTTGGTATTCAAAGTTCAAAACCCAGCAGTGATAAGGATGTTTCTCTCCGATCAGTGTAATGTACACCACAAGTACACCAATGTACATACCACTTCCTGAGGATTGCTGGTAACTTTTTGAGAACGAACAGCTTTTCTCATAAAAATGTAACGTACACTCCAGACCTGAAACAAAAGCGAGCAATGTGTGTTCTCCAAATACTTGTACCATAGTCGGGCATTTAGAAGTTCAAAACATTTGAAAGTAAACAATGTGTTCACTTTCCCGTCTCGTGTACATCTAGAGTAGGTAGACCTTTGTGGAATTAAATTAAGAGCAACCAACTGTGTCATTGTACCTGGGCACTCGGTGGTGACTAATCCAGTTATTTTTAAAGCTCTCTCACCTGGTTTTGTGGTCATTCTGAAAACATGATGTTAAAGACTAGGAAAAACAACAATCTTAGAAATCCCTTTCTTCAACTGCCAAGCTTTTGAAGTGCAGCCCTTGGTGTGATCTGTCTTTAATGAGTCTCCTGGCCTTGGACTAGGAAATTTATGTACCCTGACCCAGCACGTGTAAGTCTCCCATTCAGAGTAATTGGAATATTAGATTAGGAAGAGGGTAACAAAACAGGACACATTACCAAATCCATGACTGCTGTTTTCTTGATCAGTAGTTTGGAAAAAAGATTGGAACTGGCTTGTACAGGTGGCATCCCTTGTCTTTGATTTATTTTTTTTGGTGAAAAGGGCTTAAATTGGGGAGTGTCTCACTATGAGTTTCAGGGAAACCTTACACAACTTGTAAATAATAATGTGGAATTGCGCTCCGCACCATTGCTTCACAGAACGTGGGCTGCCTTGTACGAATGTTAACCCGGTTCAAGAAACACTGGGGATTCAAGGCATGGCCGTGATGCCCCATGAAACAGTGTTCCGCTTGACTCCTCATTGGTTAGTACCCAAGGCAAATCTGCATGCAAATTAAATCGTCAGTTTCGGGATTGTCTGGCATGGTGACGTAGTGCCTCCGTTCATGTGTTGAAATGAAACCAATCAGTGAACTTCAATAAAGTCATTTGTTTATTGTGATTCCAACTGTTGGTATTGACGTTATTTACATGTATGTACATGTACCAGCCTTCAGAGGAATAATTCTATTACAATTTAAAGCTTTTCCGCATTTCATCACAGACCTACATGTACATGGTACTGTACTTACACATATCTGTTGCTGTGGCCTGGTGGTTAAGAGCATTGGATTTGTAGTCAGCGGGTACATGTAAAGCTGCATGTTGTGGGTTCAAATCCATCCCGGGGTCATGGTGTGTATGTCCTTGGGTAAGGTACTTTCTCCCTCCTTGCTTCTTTCCACCCAGGAGTAATTGGGTACACATGTACCTGCAAGGGCTGAGATGGTTATTGTGATTGATTTAGCTGCTGTGTACTGAAATACACGCTATATACGGTACTTCCCAGGGATATTGTACATGTATTTGGAACCCTAACCACAACGAATTTCAAGTTTTTTCAATAAACTATGTTGGATACAAATGATATTAAATAAATGAAATAAAATTCATGGGCCCAGTGAGCAGGGGTAATAATAATGGAAAGTGCTTTGATCTCAGTTATAAGAGCTAGATATAAAAACCTGTTCTTAATGTTATTCCCTCACCAGAAACAAAGGGAGAAAAGGAGAATCTGGTCACTGTGGGTGCCGGGTTCCCATAAGGAGACCAAACTTTAGTTAACACGTACACGTATTGTACCCTCTGTGCCCTTGACATACATGTACAAGCATGCATTTATAGGCACATCAGGCAGGTGTGGTACATATACCGTATGATGCTGGAACTCAACTGTTAAGGCCGGTTCGCTCTTCGCGCGAAAGCAAAAATGAATGTGAATTCGTAACGTCGGATCAAATATTCAAATTATTCACTCGCAAAAGTTGAACACATTTCAACTTGAGCCAAATTTTGCTGCAGATCTTTTGTGACGTCTATTTGCTTTGCTTTTGCATTTGCCTTAAGTATGAACCAGCCTTTATGGGGGTTGACTAAACGGTCATTCAATCTCACTTCAGATAGCTGTCTTGTTTGAGATACCGGGAGACATCAGTGGCCAACTACATGTATACTAAATGGACTAGAACATGTGTAATGTACCATGTGTTAAACTTTCAGTGACATTGCTTCATGTGTTAAGCGGTGTTCCCATTGGACTTTTTTTGGTTAACTCACTGTGACTTTCCTGTAAATTACAAAATTAAATCCAATGAGAACACACAGTTAACAAACATCCCTGTCAACTTACCGCAATCGGAATGTAAAACTAATAGGCCGAAAAGGGTCATGGAAGATTTCCGCACAGCCATGGTAAGTTACATGTAGCAGGGCCACAAAAAAGTCCAGTGGGAACAGTTCCCATACAATGTAGATTGACAGTGACCATGCTAAACCTACGAACCAGACTACTGCCTACATAGAAATTGATAGCGGGCACGCGGATATGGTTGTATGGTTCCCAGTCTTCATGCGTACAATACATGAGCATGCTGAGCACACACAGTGAAGTGAATTTGTCTGATTTTGTCATTTTTTGGTCGGATTTTGCCAATTTCGTCATGATTTGTACAGAGCAGGCGATGTACCGTAATCAGCTGGTCTTAACAAAGTGTATAAACGTTCTGTTACGATAAAAAAATTCCACGTGGGAATGCCTGGTAGATTGACATCAAGGAATGTCGTGGTAAGTTTCCTTTTGGACGCAGAAAAAAAGTCCAATGGAAACACGGCTTAAGCGACAAATTTTTATGAAGTGTTGTTGTGCATTAACCAAGTTCCACATGAGTTCACAAACAATTTCTTTCTTCTGTCTTAAATTTCTACTCATCTTTGTATGCTAAAGGCGACATTTTCTGAACCTTGATATCTTGCGAAATGGGGACAGCGGGCAAACAGCAGGCATCCGGTTGTAAGCCGCAGTGTCTACCCTGTTCCCGTTGTAGCTTCTTTGTTTATTTACCTTGACATCATTTGGACAACTCAATTCTCCAAAGCCTGTGCATTGCCTTTACAGACCCTGTCTGCTGTGGTACTTTGCACTGTAAAACTACAAAGCCAGTGACCATAATTTCAATAGCAAAAGTAATAGTACCATGCACCTGTGTAGTGTATCCCCTCCCCTCCCAAAAAAAGAGGGGGGGGGAGAAAACATGTAATAAAAGACCAAAAAAGGTAGGAAAATGAGAAACCACAGCAAATAAGCATCACCTCTGTGATAGTAACTCATTGTGTACAAACCTTCAAGCGTGCTGGTAGAAGTGAAAATTGACAGCCTACATGTGTACAAAAGCCGGTGGGCAGTGGCTATAAGCTCACCTACCCAGAAACGGCATAAAAAAGGCAGGGCAAGATAAAGGCAAGCTGAAGGCAGACTTTTGGCTCGACACAAAGGCAAACTGTAGATCAGGTACCGGTATTTTGTCGGGACAGTTTTTTTCGGTCGTGATTTTGTGGATTGTGGAGTTTGTTGACTGTTCTGATTCAAGGTAATCCAGCATGAAGTGTGTACATGCTTGTGTACACGTACATGTACAGGTAGCCTGATCAAGCCACAAATATGCTTGGAGTTGTTTTCAGGTTCTCCCCCCCCCCAAATAGTTCTACTTTGGTTACCCTATTATGAGTATGACCCTAATTTTACAGCCTGATCTGAACCTTACATGTATCAGAAAGTTAAATAAGATTTTTTAAAAATAGAAAATAAATAAGATAAATCCTGTCATCTTTTCTGTCTTTATGAAATGCCTCCCAGCAATCTTTTTACAGTACATGTACATGCACATCAGAAACGGGCTTGTATTGTTTGGTTTGCTCACTTTCATTTGCTATTATTGAGAAGAAACTTCCATTTTGACAAGTTTTCTTATCGCGGTGATGAAAACACATGCATATATAATAATGCTGGCTATGAAGCAATGCTTCACTGGTTCCCGCCGATCCATACACTATACTAGTCTTGGACCGGCCAGACGGCGTCATTCTACTACTCACACACGAGGAGTTGCGGCTCGAAAAACATTGATGGAGAAAGATTTCTGCAAATCAATTCACAGAACTCGATCTTTCTTGCCTACGCATGTTTTCTGTGTTTTTTACTGTGAGGTTGTGTCGCTTGTACTTGAAGTGAGTGTGTTTCTACAAAATTAATAGCTGTGACAAGAGGTTCATCAGTCGCCCAAAATATCCTGTACACGATGCACAACCATTGTTGGCCAATTCCTATTTTGACTAGAGCATTGCGCATAGTGGCGTGCATGACCGGATTTTTTTCTGTACCTTTCAGGGCACAAGTGGAATCACACGTAGTCCAGTCTTAAATTTGTACGTACATGTACATAACTGAATACCTCATTCAATCAGCACAAAAATGCTCCCCCCCTCTCGAAAATCCCACCTAAATTGCATCCACCTTCTTTTTGAAGGGCATGTAATTGGAAGCAGAACTTCTTTTCTGATTGAAGTGGCGAGGTTTTCTGGGGGGGGGGGAGTCGAAGGAGGGTAAGTTGAAAGATTTCCAATACCATGTTATGAGGTAAACTTGTAATCCTGAGTTGGTCCCAGGAGGGAAACAGGTTACAGTTGGGCAAAAGAGATCCACAATGTGCGGTAATTTGGCCATCCTTTGGGGTTAACATTAAGGTCAAGAACATGTGGAGGTTGCTTCACCCTCAAGTGATACTTTTTGTCTGTCGGTTCCCCCCCAAAAAAGAAATCTGTCCTGTGAAACCAAAAAGAAGCCAGTGTCAGCAACTCTAGTGATTAATGTGTTCATGCTTGTTTATGTCAGTTCTGTTTGTTGAACTTTGACGAAAAGCCATCAATTTGTCAACTTCCGAGGGGAAAAATGCCACTTAGAGCTGTAAGGTGTGTGTGGATCCCCTTCAAATGCAAGGCCCATTGATTTGTGCCCCACATAGAAACGGCACATGCGACCCGAAACAGTTGTAAGAAAGAAAGACTGGGCTGTGAAAAGCAGATTGAACTTGTTTGTTTGTTCTGAAATAACCTTCCTGGGTTTGGTCCTTGAATGTTGTACAAAACCTATTGTGTATTGCCCACGTGCAGACGCTGGGGTTTTGCCCAGGTCTTTTTTTTTTTCATTTTAAGGATTCCTTGAAACCGAAACAAAAGCCATTGTGAAGTCTAGCCATTATTTTGTTTGGATAGCTAAACTGCGGGAGTCATTACCACCAGGTTGGATGGACACAGTGTATACGGCTTCATTAGAGCCCTACTTGTGTACATGTGATGCACGGAAAATCTCGGTTGCAAAACCAGTTTTATTTGGTTCCTTTTCAAGATCCAAGTTGTATTTTTCCTATAGATTAAGTTGAAATTGTTAAGCTTCAGTTTTAACCTCTTGGTTGAAAGGGGTCCTAATCCGGCTGAAAATGGCCTGTATTGTGTCAGTTGCATGCAGCCAATTTGCCCCGATTAAGGCTAATTTATTTGCATTGCTAAGTTGTGCTTGAAATCAGTTGAAACTTGGGAATTCATTTATGGAAATGCATTGATCCCCCCAATCTCCTCCCCATTGCAAACTCGTTTACAGGAAGTACAATGTACACATGCACATGTATGTTGATCATTCAAACACCATTAGAAGATGTATTCTCGTGACTGTACCTGCCTCGGTCCTGCAGATTTCCTCTCAACCTCCTGGATGAGTTTGGGTTGAGCTCCTGGGTAGTTGTTGGCTTGCGCTGAGCACATATCAGGTTGAATATGCCCAACTACAACCTATTGGTAACTTTTTGTTGATCTACCGGCATATTAAAGTTAAAACTTCAAGGGACGTTACAGGGTGAAGTTGTGAAGCATAGCCTTAAATTCATGAGAATATTTGGGAAGTTTGTACCTTTCTTTCCCCCTTGGATATTGAGTTTCTATTCAATTAACCTGTACTTTTCTTGACAATTCAGAGACAGCTGCCCATGTGCAGTAGTAGATCAAATGCTGGTCCCATCAGCAATGAAGTCATTTGTCGGCCATTTGGTCCCTTTGGCTACCTGAGCAGCACAGCATTCTCCCATTAGTGCATTCAGCCCTGGGGGGAACGCAGAAGGCCACTGCCTTTATACAAGACACCCCAGGTTCCTTGTGGCAGCTGTCTTGTTGACCTTGGGGGGAGCTGGGGGATGGGTATCCCTTGGGGCCCCTGCTGCTTTGTCGTCAGGCTGGGGCTGTTGGCTGCTTTTGACTTTGTGTTTGCTCTTCACCACTTACATGAGCATTTACCTCCAGTTTCGCCTCCCTTGTGTCCTTGCCCTATTCTCCAGTAACAGACACAGCTAAAAAGACATTTTGTTTTTTGTTGTTTTTCAAAAATCTGTTCCTTTTTTCATTCCATTCCACTTTGAAAGCTCTGTTGCTGTAGAAGGAGATTTACCCAAAGGAAACTCTTGAAGCAACAGAATCTTTTTGTTTGCTAGAACTAAAACTGAACTCTTTGTGTATGTATATGTACATGTACATAGGCCCACATGACCTGCCATATCTGTAGGGCATAGCCCTGAAATCGGCATAAAAACTCAAGGAAATACATGCACAATGTACTGTACATGTACGGGGCTTTGAATTTTCAAGGAGATTGTCCAACGAAGACAAAACTACTTGAGAAGAATACGGCACCTGAGAGACAAGTCCTTACGTTTGAAACTGTTGATGTTTCAGATTCTGACGTCAGGCCCAAACGTTTACACCCGTTGAGAGTAATGTAGTGCGCTTTCAATAAACCACAGAGTATTGTACTGTACAGCCAGGCCAAGAACTGCCTTCACATTCCCTTACAAGGTCTGCCTTCACCTTCCAAGGCCCGCCCGCATTACATATCAGGCCCCAGACTGTATTTACTATGTGCATTCTTGTCATGTCAGATTGTTTTGATCTTTGCTGTTGGGGGGGGGAACAGCATGCAGATTTCTGTTTTTTTGTTTTGTTGTTTGAAACCAAAGGAGTGGTCAGAATTGCTGAGTGGGGTCACAGGCATCCCGAAATTTATGGTTTGTTTGATTTGGAAGTTTATGTCCTTGTGTACATCGTCATTAGAAACTTCTTCCATGGTGTAATTGTATGTGATTGTATATTACATGTTCGTGTACATGTATAATTTACAGAATGATTTAGAGTGTATTTTTAGAATCGCATAAACGGAACTTCTTTGCCCGGGCTGAACTCGGACAGTGGAGAGCATGTCAGATTTATGAAAAAAAAAATACAGTGTTATATAAGTGTTTGTGATAATAGTGTTTCAATTTTGTCAACATGTTGAAAAGCTTGTTTGGTCAAGTTAAACGCAGCATGCACATTCGAAACTGAAATTTAGAAACTTCTAGGACCTTGAGTTGAGATACAATTGAAGATTTAGTAGATCCACAGAACCTAACCGGAAACTTGAGTACAGTAAGGCAGGGGCCGTCCCGCCAAAACAGATGCATTGTCTGTAGTTTATTGTAGGAACCTTTCCAGGTGACTCAATTTTTTTTCGTGTCAACTGACCCATGCCGGGATCCAGGTATGCATGGATGTTTTACACTGTCCCAGCCGTGCGCAGGTGCCTCACAGCAAAATACAGCGCAGGCTTTGCTCACAACTACCGGTACTGCACACACACTTAAACTTCAGTTTCATTGCTTGCACCGGTACTTTGCCGGTTGCAAGTTACGTTCGTTTAAGACTGGTTCAGGAGAATGGACGCTGATAATGTCCCTTACCTCCAGCTCGGGCCGTCATCTGTATCAATTCTCCTGAGCGTTAAAGACCGACCAAGCACGCATTTATTCCCATTCATACATGTACATGCACGTATATGTACATGTACCCTCCAAGTCAGACAGTTACAAAACTATAATTCGGAATGACTTTGACAATTTTTTACTGCAGTTTTTTTCAGATCGACCCCCCCTCTTGCCATATTATGGTATGTGCCTCTTAAGAGCTGGTGCTTATTAACAGTTAAAGGCCGGCCACATGAATGGAATGGCTAAACTGTCCTAGGTATTCATGAATAAGTGTTAAAAAGATCTCCCACGGCATATTCTGAGGCACAGTCATGGCACCAACCAAGGCTTATACGACAGTGCCGCAAATCTAAGCCACCCATAGGAATGATATTAGTGTGGTCTATGGTTACTGCCTAGTTTCAGCTCAAATGCATAGTCTTTTTGAGGGGAGCAGAAATGTTTTTGTCACCCAAGCGTTGATCAAAAGGCCTGTTTTTCTCCCAAGTGCATTCACTGAGCCTGGGAGCCCTGCTGACATGTTGACCTGGGATCCGAGTCCCACAACAAGTGATTGTAACAATAAACTGCTGGTAGTTTTTTTTGGTGAGTTGGTGTCTTTATTATGGCTGCCTGTCCCGCTGAAGTAAGGTTAATTTGAAGTCTGAAGGCCTCTGTTGGAGTTGCACTGAATGGCTGGAGTGAAAACTTCCTGAGAGTGAAAAGTGTACAGTCTTGCAAGCTTCGAGTGAAATACTGTTATGGATGTTAAGAGTGGATGTGAGGTGTTACACGTTCATCACATTACATTAGGGCTGTGTTATTTGAAACCAAAGTCCTTGTCTTCTGGTGTACTTACATATGTATCAGCTTGTCAAATTAAATTTCAAGATTGTGCGTTCCAACTGTAGAAAGTGCTTCCAAATTGTAATAACGTGCAAATCTGTACAATTATTGGTCTTCCAAATCATTTGCATGTGGAATGACTACATGTACCGTAGGCCTACCGGTAAAACACCTCGTGAAGATTGTGTAAGTCAGCAGCGTTAGTGTGGGGGTCTGCCGTATTATGTACATGTAGGCCTGCATGGTAACGCCTCGTAGTAATCTCACATTGTCAGCTGTTCAGCTTCTTTGGTAGCTGTTGCAGATAGACCAATCAATTATGGCTGTCCCAGTCATGAAAGGAGACTGAAGAGCAGTGTCAGGCTGAGAAAGTGCAAATGAACTTGTGGCGCAACACTGGCAAATGCGGAGCCTACTGACGTACCGGTACGCAGTGTGCAGACATTAAAAAAAAAGCTTCCAGGAGGTCCATGTTGGTTATCCAGAGGGACCTCTTTGGGTTCAAACGTGAAGTTGCTGCGCATTCTTCATGTTCCAAGGAGTATGCCAAGAAAAGGGTTGGAATGCTGTGCACATGTACATGTACATTATACATGCACTCATGGCACAATGATATGGTACCCATACATGTACATGTAAAATGTGCATTTTACAGACTGGAACCCAAACCGTTACTGGTTCCAGGGAAAGTTAAAGGTACAGCACTGTACAGCACATTGCATCATGTACATGTACATAGATCTAAGTTTGATGGATTGTGCCCACTGGCTAGTGAATTACCTGTAGCTTATAGACATTAGAATCTTACTGGTACAATGTACATGTACCATGACTTCTTACATACATGTACATGTATAAGCAGTGCATGTAAACCTATGCTGCTGGTCTCAATGTGCACCAGTGTAAACCAATAGGACAAACCGGTTTTGTTGTGCATTACATACATGTACATTGTACATGTGTGAAATAAATGTGTACACGCTGGTACTAGGGGAGATGGCCCCTCATCTGTCGTAAACATTACATTCCTGGGACTTGTCAACAGTTGAAAGGTCACCAGAGGTCTTCTGGAATGCAAGAATTTGGGTTTGTTGTGACAGTGGATTGTTTTTGGTGGGCTCAGGCCTTGGTTGACCTGGTCTCAGAACATGCACAAATTATTGATTCCTGGAGTTGTCCTGAAATCTAATGCCATTGGTTGCTCTTTTGGCCATCTTTAGCACCTTAGGGTGACGATTAATCCAGATGTTGCATGCTGTTTGGAGTTGAGCGACTATGATGGAGCCTGACTGCCAGCCAGTTTAGGGATTCGGCCCTTGTTAACCTCTTGCCCTTGAGTCGACTGTGTGAGTGCATGGAGGTAGCACCATGGTGAGTGGTACTGGAAGTATCCCTGCTGGGAATCTTCATCTGCATTGTGATTTTTGACTGTGCTATCCATAGAGCAAGTGTAGGGGTGCAGACTAGTAAAAAAAGCTGCTGTAGACAAGAGTGATAAATATCCCCACCTCAAAGGAAAAAATAAATTACAAGTTTGTCAGGGGTTCAAGACACATATCAAACGAAAGCTCACCTCCTCATCTCTCATTTTCCTTTCAATTTTCAGTGACTTAAAACCGATGAGTTTTGAAGATTACAAGTACATGTATTTCTCTCCAGAGATTATCAACCCTCAAAATAGTCATGAGGCCCATCGCCACTTTGAAAATTTGGTACCTACACTCTATTGCAAAATGGATCAATTTAAAGGACCCTGTTTTTTGGTCACTTTCAGAAATACAAGCTGCATGGTTGCCGTGACTAGGAGTGTTCACTTTGAGATGTGGAGCGCAGGAACTGTTATCGTCTTATTAGATCCTTCCATTTTGTGAAACACTGGGGCTTCATGAGGATTAACCAGCCACATGTACATTTGTAGTACATGTACATGTACATTGCAATTCAAAGTTTACCTGTGAATGGGAAAATCTTTCCACACTTGTTTTCCTAAGGAAATTCATTTTCAGTTCATGAAACATGATAAAGGTGGGAAAAGATTTTCACAGAAATTCCCACAAGTGGAGAAAAGTTGGAAAAAGCTTTTCATTGATTTTCCTGTAAATGGGAAAAAAGTAGGAAAAGATTTGCACACCTTGTCACTTAGATGGGAAATCATTTTCATGCCTTGTGAAAAATGTAAGTGTGAATGTGAATTCTTTCACAAAATTTCCCCATGTACATGTAATCCACAGTGTCAACTTTCAATTGCAGAGTACTGTATTGTACATGTAGCTTTGCATCTCGACGCAGGCTTTACTGACAATAAGGCTGCCTCTCCATCTCCTACATTTTTTGGTCCGTTCCAAATCTGCATGAATCCATTTGCTGCATTTCACTTCCATACAGTTTTAGTGAACATTCTCTTGCGCATGGCCAGGAAGTGCACTGCGTTACGTGGTTTTCAATAAGAAAGCAGCAAAGCCTCAAAGCCTAGCTTAAGAAGAATGATGGGAACAGTCTCCCCCCCCAAAAAAAAAAAGATGGAAGGAAGGTACGGGTCATGGAACATCGCCTGCAGGCCGCTGTTTATTTCCCTTGCAATGTCAGGCATTCCCGTCCGTTCCTCTCCCTCCCGCGAGATTAGAACAGAGAAGAAGTTTGGCGTTTTCTTCCCTCTCTCACGGCATGGATTCGGTCAGAGATAGCAGACTTCTTCTCCCCGATGGCATTCAGGGGTTGCATCTTAATCCAGATGTCTTGGTCTTGGCACGCCTGTTTGTGATTGATGGCTTGGCAGGAATGACCCTTGGTGGGAGACCTCTAAGTGGATGCCCATCCTTGGAGATATGGTCATAAAGAGTTTCATTGACTTGGATCACGATTCGGCATGGCCGAGTCTTGACATTGACTGATTTTTGTGGTTTTTTTGGAAGTGGGAAGGAAAGATGACAACCTGGAAGACTTTTACTCGGTTGATGATTTTGCGGTTGGTGGGCCTACAACTCCTGAGCATTAACTTTATTGCACGCTGGAAAAGCTTGACGTTGGAGATGACTACCCAGTGCATTGAAAGGGCCAACAGGGTTGAACATTTCAGAAGCATGTTGGCTAATTCAGACACATTTGTCAATGTCAGATCTGAACAACTCTTCTCAGCATTCGGGCCCAGGTATATTAAAGTGTTCATGCACTGAGTTTTTGTACTTGTACATGTACTTTCAGTGTAACTACATGTACTCCCAGCTTACGCATTTCGGTGTATGGAAACTACATGTATTGAGATCCTTTTTGGATGAGTGTGATAGAAAGTGCCCTTTTTATTTTAAAATTTATCCACGCTTTTCCAGGCAACTGTGGTTGGTGTTAGTGTGATTTCATTCAGGGAAGACGCTGTTCGTTACTATTGTTTTTCTCTTCAAATTAGGAACCCAAAATTTGTTCAGTAAAATCATTTACGAGAAGGGAGCACTTGTTGGCTGTGCCCTGTACCGATATTTACGCAGTGAACATTGAACAGAAAGTCACCCTGAGAAGGAAGAATATAGGACTGCAAAACATGATAAGTTGCAGCATTTGTTGTGCAGATCAGAGTACCGGTTTCTAAACATAGGGGATGTACAGTATGTGTATTTGAAACCCCAGTCTCCCGGGAATCACGAACAGTGTTCTTGGGTCTTGATTACAAATGCCAAAGTGCAAAAGGAGAGCAGCTGCGCTGAAAGTCAAGATGGCATGACACTTACCATCTCACATTAAATACACTCCCTAAATATCCATATCAAATGGTCAGGGTAAATTCTCTCCGATAGCCATGAGTGTTTGCCCTGGGTTTTATTTTCCTTTGTGTTTTCTATTTTATGTAACAAAATCAACATTAAGTTTAACGGTATGTGCCTACATGTATATCCGCCATCTTTGTTCTTGATGTTCTTCATCCATTCCCCAGAAAGTGGGGAGGGGGAATTTTGTTCATGAACAATGTTCGCGTGTTGATTCTCCCGGTTTGAAACCCCGTTCTCGTGTTCGTCTAACAAGGGAACAGGGTTTTGAATATGCCCCGAGGTTTTCAGCCTCAGCGACATCACAGTTTGGGAAATTCTCCTTAGAATAGCAGAACAAATTAAAAGTATGCTTAGCTGGGTCACAAAGTTGCATTTTGATGAGTTGTGTTAAGAAGTGTATTGCATAGACTCTTCAGCTTTCAGTGAGTTGTCTGATGACCTCATACTCTCTGTGAACACTTTACAAACTTGGAGATTTCAAAAACTTCAACATTTACCATACTATTGGTGCAAGTAATGCAATGAGACCAAAGCCATTGTTACATGTACTCGTATGTGTACCGGTGGGTTGAACAGCCAACACCTCCAGGGCCTCAAAATGAGTTTGTTTTGACATTAGTGCTGTATATCGGTAATAATTTCACCCTGAAGTTGCAGATCTGTGGAAATTCATTTCTTTTTTTTTTCTGTTGAAGTACATGTACATCTTGCAAAAGCGTCATAAAAAAGGTGATAAATACCTACGGTACTTTGTACAATTTATTTTGTTGAAGACAGCTGAAGTATTCCTGGGTAGCGTGGTTCAAAACGTGTACACGTATGGACATGTAAGTGTGAAGTCCTATTCTACCGTAACATTCCATTGATTCATGTACAGTGTATGTATACATGTACATGCCATTCAGTGTGTTAGGGTGTGATGAGCAACACGATGTCTTTGGAATGTCCTAATAGCACTCTATGAAAATGAGGCCAAAGATCACTGATTAAATACACAATAAAAGTTGCTTTCTGTCTGCTGTGTTTTATTCTCTCCCCTCCCCGTCTCCCCTCCCCCCCCCCCGAACGTGTTAATACATGTGTACATAAATGACCCCTGTTGTCTCCAGTGGGTGGAAGGCACATTGAAGGAAGGCTGTGGTCGTGAGACCAGAGTGAAATTGAACAGATGGGTTTTCAGCAGGCGATGAGGTTAGATCAGTGAGTTGTTTGCCGTCGGCGCGCAGACATCACGCGGCGAGGAAGAAGCGATTCCGTTCTGTTCAGTTAATGTCATTAAATGGTCAGTGCCATGCATTTTTTTACACATTTGAAAATGTGGAGATGCTTCCGTTTCCTAGTTAATCTAACTTGCAATTTTTGCGATGCTACTTTGAAAAGTTTCGGTGTCTGATGGGTTTTTATGCTAATGCAGATTTACATATTCATGAGATGCCATTGCAGCTGGAAAACCTCAATCCCAATGGTCCTCAGGGGCATTTCAGTTACACAATACTTTGCATATGTACATAAATGCATACTAATACCATTCATGATAAAGGTATATAGGGTATGCCAACACCGGCGTATGTATTGTGCTATTCAACGTGCCCCAGGCCTCCAATGAATAATGGATTGAGAAGTTTTTGGGTTAATGTTGCATCGATTTGTGCACAAAAACTGCTGGAACTTTTGATAGTTTGGTGCTCTAATTTTTCTTTGACGAATCATTGTTGATTGAGAGTGACGTGTGGCAGTTCAGCCATTGAGCATCCCTTTCTGAGAAATGTCTTCAACAAACAAGTTTTGGGTTCACGTTGAATGTCTCCTCAACCAAACGGGTGTCTACATCTGGTCAAAGTGCATGCGTGCTGAACATTTAAAGAGTGCATGCAGCCTCATGCATTGTGAATGTATCGCCGCCCCAGTTTATGTGGCATTTAGTGCAAAGACATCACTCTTGGAAATTGTAACCTGGCGCCCGGGAGCTGTGTCACCGAACGGCTCCTTGGAAGCAGTTGATTCCCCTCCAGTTGCACGTCCTGCCTGAGTTTGCTTACTTTAAAATGAACCCAGTCAATTCTTCACGTACATGTATTCCACACACGACACGGTAGTCATGGGTAACATACATGTAACTGCTCAGTTGGGACCAACCCAGTTGCAGTGTGGGGGCACAAACGGGTATCTAGGAAATCGACACCCCCTGGCGCTCCAAGCCTAGAAAAGAATTTCTGGAAAATTGTTACTGTTTCCAGTGTACGGGGTGTGTCGGCTACACCTCAATACATGTTCTTTTTTACTGTGGTTATCCGTGGGGTATTTCCCCGTACTGGGAGGATCTTGCTGCAAAGATACATGTACATATGTACCGGTACATGTGTGAATGCCTTCCCAGAGACTGGATGTAACAGACGATCGTCTGCACAAGTTCAGACCTACATGTACATGTACATATAAGATGGACTGAGACTCCAAATACATGTACTTTTATATAGGATGAGCAGGGGCGGATCCAGAAATTTTTCTGGGGGGGGGGAGAGTCAGGCCGTTTTTTTTTAATGCCTCATTTTTGTGGACAAGTGAACGATGATGAAACAGTATGCATGACTTGTGAATACATGTACATTGTTGACAGTGGTAATGGTGCATTTACCTCAGTTATTTTTTATTGTTTTTTTCCTTTTTATCATTTTTTTTCTCAAAGCAGGTTTTTTTCCTGACCTCCAAGCCTCTCCCTTCCCCTCCCTACAGATCCGTACCTGGTGGGGCAGTGCAGCTGAAATAGAATTCTCCATTATTCGTCTGTGCAACAAAGGCTGGGTCCAGAACACTTTGTGTTTAAATTACGAAATTTGCTCGTCTCCAAAGACTTGGCATGCTTTTCATGCAAAAGCACTGGTTTGGTTGTCCCTCCCTCGACCCCCCCTCCCATTTTGTGTGTTTTACGCTTGGCAGGATCCTGTAGAAATTGGCATGATTTGGCGAGTGCTTAACAGGACATGAAAGGATCAGAGGTTGTAAAGCTTTTTGTGAGGACCCCCCAGTCTAACATAAAAGGTTGTTGGGCATTTGGTTTCCCCCACTTTCATGCCGGACAATTCCATTGGATTTTCACAATGTACACCTGTACATACATGTGCATGTACATGTACAGTACATAGTGTCCTTTATTGTATGGTGGTTGTAAGCTACTGGTACGGTATAGGACCTCAACTCCAATGCTGTTTCTCTGTTGGAAGTGTCCGTCTACCATAGAGATTTCTTTGGAAGTTTAGAGTTTGCAAGGATCGGGTAAAGCTATGTGTTGTTGTGGTAACAGATTGACACTTGTTCAACCTTCCCTTTTAGGTACATGTACATGTAAAATATGAGGTAAAAATACTCGCAGAAGTTGGCAAATCAAAAAGCTATCATTCATGAAACATACATGTTTTTCTAAAGAGTGGGCCTCGCTAACTGTTAATGTTGCTTGTTGTCTCCCATCACTGCCCACGCATTGTTACAGAGGACGATCATTTTCTGTAAAAAACAAGATTTGAAACCCAGGATGACATTTGCACAAACAGTCCTGTGAAAATTGCCCTGTGAAATTCCCAGGCACATGTTTAAGTTAGCCTTAACCTTTCTCGACTCCTCCAATTTTAATACAAAATTTGACACTCCCCTGGGGTGTCCTGGTTGATGACGTTGCATATGTAGTAGGCTACAAGGAAGGTTTACTCTGGGTATTGAAAGGCAGGATCATTTTGACAGGGATGGAAATAAAAAGGAGCAGACTAAAAACCAGTTTTTATGACATGTTTCATATTTGAGGAACCACAGTCATTGAATACACATGTACTTACAAATGAAATTGGAAATCGATAAGTGTGGGGATACTTCACGCAGCTGCTCTGCTCCTGAACTGTTCCTACTGGAACATTGCACACCATGTGGCATCAGGCTTTTTGGTAACTCACAAGACATCAACTTTTTAATACAATTCACAAAAAAACATCGTACACAAACTTTGTTGCTCCAAGCTTTCAGACATGTTGTTAGTGTGGACCTGGAAACGGACTAGGTTCACATTTTGCAAACTGTGTGAGGACTTTAATCAGGTCTACACAAGGTTACTCCCTTTCTGAAAAGCACCTTTTTAGGAATTTTTTTGGGGGTGGGGTATCTGTTGCATAAGGAGGAGGAACAGTCAAGGACACTGACAAAAGTTCAGCAAAAATGTGTGTTCACAACGCAAGAAAAATCAGTCTGTTTTAATACTCAGATTTCTTAACCGCAGGAACACACAGGAATATTCACTCTACATGTATGTCCGTGCATGTATACATGTCCATGTACACTTGTATCTTTTGTGCGTCAACATGTGTCATTTCTGTCAAATTTGAGGGCTGTTTTCTCCATCACCGGCCACAGAAAATGGTCATCCCTTCAGAGAGTTTTCCTGTCTGTACTTCAAAAAGGTTGCGCTGCCTGATTTCTTTTCCTGCCCACCGAATGCGGCTGGGTGCATGTCAGCCAGGGCATAGAGCGGGTTTGTAGCTCTATGGCCAGGGCGGTCATAGCTTTTGAAGTAGAGTTCCACGCACACAGGATGTCAGACCACAAGCCGACCACCGCTAAGAGCCCCAACACTGCCCCCCTCCCATACCCCCTTTTTCACCAGGTAGATTTAATCTGAAATGTACATAAGGACTAGACTTTGCCCATCTTGCCAAGGCGCCCTGTGGAAGCAGTGCACACGTTTGTATCTTAGAAACGGTCAGTCAATGTGTTTGCACAATATTAATAGTAATACTGTTGTAAGGCTTTACCAGGAAAACCCAGATGGGCTGAAGTTTGTTTACCAATACATGTTTACATAGACAAATTGAAATGTTGATACAAATGTATGTGTCCAACAACGAGTGGGCACACTGAAATGATTGAATTTGCAGACGCGATTGCTGTTAGTTGTCTGCTGCTATTCTGCAATGTTCCATCGGTGTCTAGCATGATTGACACTTTGTGACTTGATCTGACTAAAAATGAGACGCACAAATTACAGAAATCAAATCCTTTGAGACACTGAAACTGTTTGCTCAGTGGGGCCCATACATTGTCCTTGCTTTGTGTGGGCAGCACAGTCTCCAAGTTCTTGAGGTGTTGCTAGTCTCGGTTCCAGAATTGCATCCTTTGATGAGATTGTTTTTGGCTACAGAGGATGTACACTTTAAAAGGGGGGCATAATGAGTTTGCACTTCCTGTGGCTGAATGGGTTCACACACAAATCATACTCAGCAATTCGGTCCTAACGTTGTTCGAGCGAACTGCATTAGATCACGTTTTTGACCCAGAATTTCTAGACGAAAAAGAAAAAAAAATGCGCATGAGAAGGGGGAAGTGATCCTACATTGTAGGTGGAAAATTGAAGGTGGGGAAAACATTCCTGAGATGAGACGAGACCCAAGAGGCTAGACTCCGGGCCCTTCAGGGAATGTTATCTGTCTTGGGCTTGGTGGTGTCAGCTGCACAGAGGAACTCTCCAATTGCTGTGGATATCTCAGCTGTCCAAACAGGGATTGGCAGTCTCTCGGCACGAACTCAGACCTCAGATCCGTGGCCATGTTATCGCATAAAAATGACTGCTTCAGTTTCATACATTTATAATTAATGCACTGGCATTTGAAAGTATTAATCATTCTTGAATTCACGGAGTTGGCCGAAGGAGTGTTTGGACAAGTTCATGCGAGCTGTGCTAAACAAACCCATAAGTTGTGGCCAGATTTCGATTTAAAAAAATCACTTTGATCATCTGATGCAAATGTGCATGTAAATAAGTACAAGGTTTGCAGTAGCACCATGGAATGATGTCTCTTTTCTGAGTATGTGTGGTTCTGGAAAGAACCGGAGGGTATGCAACATTTTGTACAGTATAGAAAATGATAATGAGCATATAATTCAGAATTAAAGTGCGTAATATAGAAATGGTCTCATCGAAAAAGCTAAAATGAAAATTTAGGTCTTAATCTTGACAAAAAAGCACCTTGAAATATTGCAGTTTATACATGGAGAGAGAATTGCAGTGTCACTGCCACTGAAAATGAACTCAATCATCACAGTGCGCTTGTTTACCATTTGTGTATGTTGATACTGGTACATGTAGTTTAAGGGGCATGTACAAGTGATGTACATGTACATGTATACTGACATATACACGCCGAAGGCTTGACCAGAAAAGGTCTCATTTCACAGAGTGGGGGGAGGGTTGGTGGTCAAAGGGGTGCGAGTCAGTGGTGGCAAAGCTGAAGGCTACAAAGGCTGATCTTGAAAATTGATACCTAAACATTGGTTTCTTGGTCACTTGGGTTGCTTGCACTGAAAAGTTTATGGCTGCTGGAGATGTGAGCCGCACTGAATTAGGGAACATCTATACACTTGGTACATACAAGACAGTGCACCGAGGGTTCTAATGAAGTGTGTTTGTATGTCAGATACTGGACGTTTTACTAGTTAACTTTTTAAAGAATTGCTGCACATACATGTACATGTACCGGTATGTACATCGTTGTGCTGTACTTGTTGAGTTAAGATGAGTTGGATTGTATATAATCTGATTTCATGTTTGGATTTGATTTATCTGTGTTTGTACTTGTACATTTCTCTAGTGTTGTAAATGTGACCTGCTCTGCAAAAAAGGGTAATAAGTCGCGCAATGCCAAAACACATAATGGTCCGTTCTATTTGGAGAGGGCAAAATTTCTTCAAACACATGATTTTGTGTTTTTTCCTTTAATAGCTTCTGTAATATTTATGTTTTCAGAATTTGTGACTACAGTACAAACATGGATACTGATGAATAAAGATGAAAAATTGATGATTCAGTAAGAAATCCTGTAGGCCTATAGCATTGTATTTCCCAGCGCTGCACTTTATGAGCTTTTTCTCGAAAAGTGCTTTTATTGAATCAAAAAAAATGTGGATATACAAATGTTTATATATCTCTGGAACACAGCGCACTACAGGGGTAATTCATTAATCAAATTAAAGCTTTTTACATACAGAATCCAGCCATATCACAAACTTGTAACCTGAATCTGGTGACTAACTGCTATTACCCATTTTTCTAGAGCTGGTCACAAATGTTCAGGCCTAATTGTTAAGTTCCAGGAAAGGTAAATACAATTTTACATTTACATGCACAAATGTATATTGTCCAAAGAGCCTTACACATTTTGTGATGAATTCTGACCCTTAATACAGATCTGCGGTGTACGTGTTTTCACACAGCATTTGTCAAAGTACCGTTCCCAACATCCCTGCAGTTGTTTCCAACTGCATTTCCGCAAAATCTTTCTTGTCCCCCCTCCGTAACAGTTGCCTGGCTTTTCTGTAACAACAGAGGGCGGCATTGCTACTCCAAGGCTGATGAGTTGAGCTCTGCCTGTCACTGACATCATAGAGCCTCTGTGTCGACAATGTGCTTGTGTTCTCTGGTGTGCACGTATGCGGTTGCCAGTGGTCCATTTTACATAAAGCCGGCCCTCTGCTGGTCATTGAAATAATTATCACAAGGAAGAGGGGGCGAACGGATAGAATTGTATGTAATGAATGTAATGTACATGTACTTGCAGTTGACACTTCAACAATTCTGTATGGTTTTGAGATTATTTTTTAATTTACTGGATTTTGTAACTACTTTGCCCAGTTCATTGAAGTTTTTTTATATGGGTGATGGTTTTGTTTAAATTCAAGGTCCAAAAGTATGCGATTTTGTGTCCCTTTTATGTGTAACCCTTGTAATTTAACCAGGAAATACCACTGAACTCGACTTCCAACTCTTTGTTACTTGTTTAGCAGGTAATTATTTATAATAAAATATTTCTAAATTGCTCTTAGAAATTGAAGAAAGTGTTTAAAATGTACAAATTTTTATGCCAGTTGAGGGAGAAACACAAACAAATTGGACCCAAAATTTATAGAATGACCCATCTTCAACTTACTGAATTTATTATATGTTTTTTGGCACATTTTCTCCTTTGATATTCCTGTTACCGTTTTCCAAGCCTGCAAGTTATGAAATGCCGATTTCTTTGAACACACATGTACATGTATGTGTACACATCTTCTGTGAAATGTCTTTCCATTTTTGTGTTATGTTTATACCAGTTGTAAATCCTTGTACTTAGATCACCTTCATGTCAAGGAAACACACATGTATGTATTGTCGCCTCAGTGAGGCAGTTCATGCAGATGTACACAGTTTGATTCATGGAATACTAGTACATGCGATGCCACGGCTGAAAGCCTGGCTCCCGACGGCAATGAGAAAACAATCTGCTGTTTTGACACAGGCTCATTATCAGAGACGACCTACTTTGCCTAGGTTCACCGCGCTGCCAGGCCAGCACCGCTCGCCAAGGAAAAGCGAGCAGGTTGTGCATATGTGCACAGAGTTGCATCGCCCGTCTCGACTGGATGAATTCTGTAGTTCAAGTGGAGTTGAAATGGTTCAATAAGACAATGGCATTCTTAAGAGTGTGTGAAATATTTCCTCAAATAAATTCATTCCCTTAATAGTGAAATTAAGTATTTGTTCTAATGGCAGACTTTTGGGAGGCAACCATAAAGGTGGAGTATGAACGTTCATTAATTTTTTGTTGTTGAAGATCCAGTATTGTACATGTGTGAACCTAACCACTGACCTGGTTTGAGTCTTGAGAAACGTGTACATGAGGAAAATATGTGGGTTAGAAAGGGGGTGAGGGTCCGCACAAGCCCCGCCCCCAAGGGCTGCAGATGTTGGCAGTATTGTGAACTTTACCCCGTTCTACGAGACCTTTGCCCGTGTGTTTCTGTGGCCCCCCCCCAGACAGGGGAGAAAATGCGATCTGCGAAGCTTGTGGCAAATGGTCAGACGGGAGCTTTAATGAAAAATGTGCAGTGGAGCGCATCTCCCGCACGTAAACATCTATCATCTGCATATCATGCCATTACTGTAGTCTAAGTAATTTGATTGTCCTAGCATTGGTGTTTTTGTACGTTACGTTAAGGGACTTGGAGCAGTCGTCTAGTACTTGCTTCAGGAGGAATTGCCTGGAAGATTTAAACTCCTTTCAGGGGGTGGCTTGTAATTAAAATGATTTCCATGAAACGTTGTGGATTTCCGTGTACCTACCGGTGTACCGGTAAATGTGAAGATTTCTGTCAGATGAAGTTAAACACTTTCGCTTGTAGTCATAAAATGGGCTTTATGATAGGGTACATGATGTTTGAGCTTCGAAGGAAACCAGCGGAGTTTTTTTTTTTTTTACCTGTCTACACTTTCAGGATGGATTAATTAGCTTTCGAGCTACAGTGGTTTATTTTCACTTTTATTAATCCTGACCACCTTAAAGTGCATTCTTTTGGTTTGTTGTTTGATGTTTGTCTTTTTCTTTTTAATATAAATGTTCTAGTTTTTTTTTTTTTTTCACTCTTGTTTGGCCGAATAAATAATAATAATAATTAATTTTCTTCAGAAGTTCAACAGTTATTTTCTTGAGGTGGCACCTGAGAAATTATGTGCAGCGAAACTATCCATAGTGCCATTCGGTCTGTAGCGTTGCCAACGTAACCTTTGCGGCTGGTTCAAACTTCAAAGTGAACCTTTACGTGAATTTGACATCATGAGAGGTTTGCAGTCAAATGTGCCCAAGTTAAAAATGCACTCAACATTTGGAGAACGCAGCTTGAACACTGCACTCAAATTCGACATCACAAAAATTGCATTCGAGTTCGCTTTTGTGCCGAGTGTGGACCATTCTGCAGTTTGCACACGCAGTTTGCGTTGAGGATAACTCATCTTGAGCATCAGGAGATCCCAAAAATGGGAGACCATCCCAGCTGTGGCGTGCTCACATACGGAAGACAGGTGCCCCTCTAATTGCCATTTGCAGAGTGATCAAGCTCAGCTCGCTATAGACAGTCAGCCGCTGTTTACCGGTAAATGAAAGAGACGCCAATCTGGTGGTGATTGGGGGAAGGGATTTTTCAATTCAGGTTTCAATTCAGGGCTGTCCATCTCCCCTCCCCTTGACATCATTTTATCTTTAACCCTAAAAGAGCCAGGGGGCAGAATCCGCCCTCTCAACAATAATTTGACACCAATTTTTTTGAAAATCGGACATGTCTTTCTTGTGCAGCTTATATTTAAAAAATTTTTTTGTCAAAAGCAACCTTGCGGTGTGAGGGTTAATATACTTCATACTTGTTAGAAGTTTTCCTGATTTCAGGATTCTAGATCCCCCAAACTGGAAATATTAACAGGTTAAATCAGTCCTGTTTTTGATACCTTTTTGTACTTTTTTGTCTCCAAAGTGCAAAATTCACATAGTACAGCCTCAAGTGAGAGAGCTGAAAACCCAACAGTCCCCGATCCTCCAATTTCAATATGATTTTACACACACCTTAGGGAATAGGGTTTTAAATGCCATGAAGCGAGCAAAACCAACACGTGTACATGCACGTGTACTTTTATCATTGCCATAATTAAGACTCCTCTGCTGTGTAGACGGTGTATGGAAATGTTTGCCCGTACGCTGTACAGGAACTGTTTGTGTCTTTTATAGAAATATAAAAAATAGAAACCGGGAATATTGGGGTTGATTGATCAGTTCTTTGGTTTCGGTTTGTCTCTTGAGTAATAGCGACTGGAGGGGTATGTATTGCAATGGAAAGAATGTGAAATCAGATACTAAATTTTTGGAAAAGAATTCACTTTTGCATTCACATTTCACTAGGAGTGAAAACGATTTCCCACCTCTGGGACAATCTGGGATAGCCCTTTCCCCACTTGTATGAACATCTGTGAAAATTGTTTTTCCACCTGTGTGAAAACCTGTGAAGGTTGTTTTCCCACTTGAGTGAAAATCTGTGAAAACTTAACCCACTATGAGATGAGCTTTGTCACGTTTTGTGAAAAGAAAAGAATGAATTAAAAAGTGTGGAAACATGTTCCCATTCACAGGTTAACTTCAAGTGCTGCATTCTGTGTGCTTGCTTGCCCATAACCCATTACATGATTTGTCATGTACTGTACTGCTGTTGATTTCTTTTTAGAAGTACCACTGTAGGGCCTGTTGATCTTGATTGATTTTAATGGCTGATTTTGATTAAATCTCAGTTTTTCCTGCAAAAAGGAAATTTTGCCGTCAGCTACATGTATTTCCAAATTGTAGGGCAACAGGGATACAAAAAAAGAAATCAAACTTGGAAAAGCAAACCAAATGTATTTCTATTTGTTTCAAGTAGATGTTTGGGGGCACAAAATGCAGAGTTCCATGCCTGCTGTTGTGAGCGTACAGTGGGCAGCAGTAGGTACATGTACAGAGTTGATTCATGTATTGCATATTGAAGTGTTACATGTACATGTAGCTGAATGCCATCTGGCGGTTTGCGCACAATCAGTCGTATCTGTTTGCATTCTGCCAAGCGCTTTGCAGTTGTACACAAACAAGCACTTCTGGGAAAGCCCGTCCATTTTGCCAGTGCTTTTTCGAAAATTAATTGATGCTGAGCAAACAGCGGAGAGTTTGACAGCAAAGATCAACAGCTCTGCGCTCTGATGTCCCAGTAACGAGTGCAACCACTTTTTCTTATTCGATATGCGAGAGGTCTCATTTGATTGAATTCCTTCCATTTTGGACCACGCAGCTTTCGCCTGATTGAAGTTTGCCCTTTTTGACAGTAATTGTGTCCTCCGCGGTCAAATCACAGACTGTTTAGTGCTAATGAAGGACACTTGGATGCTGTTTCTTTCTTGTGCCACATACTCAGTGGAAATCTTCTCACATAAAGACATGGCAGATTTTGTGCACATTCAGTCAAAACTGGCCATAAAAGTGCACTGAACCCTATGCATACAAGGTCCATTGCACATGCTCTCCATTTACTCAAAACTAAACATACAGTGTATGTCGTGGATCTGCTGCACATGTAGTCCACTTACAAGGTCTGTCTGCCTGGTGCCTGTGTGTAACCATGCTGCAACATACATGTACATGATGGAACCATGCTGTACATGAATGTGAATATCAACTGTAAAAACCAACTTCTACTGATACTAAAAGATTAACCTCCTGTTGATTCAAAAACAAGATTAGGAATAGAGGCAACCGTAGAGGTTGGTAGCGATGCAACCGTGACTCGTGCATTTCTTAATTGTTCTTGGACCAGCAAAGTTCAGTTCTGACGAAAGAAAGTAGCACCTTCTCTTGGTCTAGCTCAAGGCTCAGAGGGGTAGATGAAGAGATTGCAAGTACCCAAACAGGAGTGGCTGAAAGCCTGTTTGTCCTGGTATTCTCAGTAAATCCACCTGCACACCAGTCCATCTTCCCCAAGAGCTGGGGATCCAAGCTCGTGCAGTGACTAGCCGGAAACAGACACTTGTTCCTTAATTGAATTTGCTTCAACTGGCAAATAATGACCATTTATCCTTCCAGTCAGACCTTGCTCCTTAACCCTTAATCAGTGTCAAAAGAAAAGGTTGTTTGTTTTCGCAGTGTGCAAAAAGTTTCTTTTCTTCTCCAGTACGAGAGCTGCTGGTATTCGTGCTTATTCTTTGGATGGTTTTTCGGTTGAATTCTTTTAAGAGGTGATGTTTATCGATATACTCTACATGTGAGACACTTCCATTAGTGATTGAAGTATTACACGCTGTTTAGAAAACAGCTCCATCAGTTTGGTTCTGTTGCTTTTGGCTCATTAGTTATGCAGATACATGTAAATATGTGGCATATTATGCATGTGATTTGCATTGACTGCAGAACATGTAGCTCCGTTGTCACTGTCATATTTCAGGCCTCTTTTAAGGGAAAATTGAAATACAAGTTTTTCTTGATGATGATCAAACACATTGGAGTTGAGGATTACATGTAGGTACATGTAAGCACCAAAGAGCTACATGTACATGTATATTCAATGATAGAGTGCTAACGCGTTGTACATGTAAGTTTGGATGCCTGTGGAATGCATAAACTTTGATTTATAGATGTTTATGTGTATTTGCGGAACATAAGTAAATAGGATTAAATGAATTGTGAAAGATCTGCGGCACTCGAAATGCAGGGAGCAATCACAAATATACACACACGAATAACATGTGTACCGTCCGCACATTTTGCTGTCGTTAGCATAATGCAATAAAAAAGCCTCTCGAAAATTCATCTGTTGCACCTCACAATTACTCTTGCCAGACAAGAGCTGTACAATGTTTAATGTTCCCTGGGCTTGGATGCGAGCAGCAGGGTTTTCTTTGCACGGCAAGGTAGCGCTGCGGTAATTTAATGTACCACAGCTCTGCGGTAAGCGCTGAACAATCCTGTGTGGAGTGGATTTGCAAGGCTTGTCATCGTGCACACTTCTCCTAACCCCAGTTTCTTGCCACTTTTCCTTTCTGCCCATTGGGTCTTTAACGGGCTTTCACACTAGACAAATTCTCTGGGAAATTGCCGGGGAATTTCGGTTGGTCTGTTCACACCACCAAAGAAATATTTACCCCGGGGTTTAACGTTTTTCCTGGGGAAAAGCAACTGGTATTTCCCTGAAATAGTGTCCCTTGGAGTTACCAGATGGGACTAGTGTGAACAGTTACCGGGGATTTGGTGGGGTAAAAAATCCCTGGGATCTTCCCCGGGGATTTATTTCCTGGGGATTGGCTCTGTAGTGTGAAAAGGCCTTTAGTTTAATGCTCGCCCGTCACCTCTCTCAGGCACATTGGTCACGCTGCATGGTCTCTGCCCAGCCCTGACCTATTACTGAACTCCCAATTGGGGAAACCAGAGCTGATTATTGCACGGGTGGTACGCTTGTTGTCTTTGGGCCGGTCTTCATGGCCCAGCGCACAGCTGAACTCAGCACCAGGGACACACACTCGTTAATTTGAACCACCTTTTCAACCGCCTGGAACAGCTGCGATTTCACTAGGATTAATGTGCTTAGTGTCAGTGTCAGGTTGGCTCTTGCTTGTATTCATGCATGAATCAATCCAACGTTCTTGCCTCTTACTTAAAACTCTAACCCTGTGGGATCAATGAAATTATTTAGGATCTTGTTGCGTTTACGCCCCCCCAAATAAAAAGCAAACAAAAAGCATGTCTCTTGTTTCTGGGCCTAGCCTATTTTGACGGCGCAACCGGGAAGTTTTTTTTTTTTGGGGGGGGAGAATACTGAGATGTGAAATTGAAAATAAATACAAAAATGTGTCCATTGTGGTTTGAATGTGATGCCAAAAGAATTCAACGGATTCATTCATGCATGCGACTATTGTCAATTTCTTCATTCTATTTGAAACGTGTTGTTTTTAACCAAATTTTATGAATAAAAAGTAGCCCCCAATAATTCCCACCTACTTGTACCGAACCTGTACAGTGTACATGTACATGTACACTGTACAGGTACGGTACATGTACAGTGTACATGTTCAGTGTACATGTACTGTACCTGTACAGTGTACATGAATCTTCCCTGTTTTCAGACACCATGTGTAATAGCAGATCTGGTCCTGTTTGTTTATTTTCTATTTGTTTTCGGTTAGGGGTGTTAGTTTTTGAGGCTCATGTTTACATGTACATGTGTCAGAGAAACCTTCAGAATTTCTGTGATGGTGTGAATGGGGTTGGATAGAACAGTTCCTCCAATAATGTACATGTACATTGTAGTAATTATAATAATAATAACAAGCACCTGTAAAGCGCCATCTATCCAGCAAACCATTCCGAGGCGCTGTATTATCATTATCCCTCCACATTGGGCTCAGCTCCCCTCAGCTCCCCTCAGCTCCCCTTAGCTCCCGCCATTTCGGTGCAAACAGGTACGGCTAAACATAACCGTTTCTGCCCTCACAGGTACCCATTTACGCCTGGGTGGAGAGAGGCTCTCTCTGTAGGGGTAAAGTGACTTGACCAGGATCACAACATGCTGTCACCAGCTTGATTCGAACCTTCGATCCTGCGATCAGAAGTTACCGGTACAAACCCTAACCACTAGGCCACATGCCTCCTGTGCATGTGGCATAGTTGTGGCCTAGTGTACATGTACTGTACTTGCAGGTACATGTAGATGCACGACCAGAGAAAGAGGCGCATAGATAGTAAAACAGTCCTGTTAGTCACCAGCAAATTTACCAGCCCATTAGTTGAGGCCGTGCCAGTTAGGGTACGGTAGACACATTACACAACTAACTCGCACCGACGGCCTTCCGCTGGGTCGTCTTAATTGCTGTACAAACTCCAGACTAACCAAGTCGCATCCCGTTGCCGGAAGCAGTGGCAGTTTATCTGAGAAGGAAAGATGCGCGGCCGAGGGTGCCGGTACCTGGTCTCGCGTGCTGCAGAGAGGGGTGGTCGTAGAGCGGGGAAATGTAAAGACAGGAGATGGCCTTTGGCCTGTTCATTTTGCCCCTGTGGTCATTTCACTGATGAGAGAGGCTCAGAATAGACTTAGCTGGCAAACAGAGCTATTATCTAAATACACGTAACACACATTTACCAGTACTCTGCAGTTTGATTCGTTTTTCTGTTGTACGTTCCTAGATTCATGCAACAGTGTTTGCCTTTCCAAACTAGAAGTGTGTGTCATGTACTGGTGTACACATCTTGGAAAGCTGTTGCTGCGTATACCGGTACCATACTACCAGTGAATTTGAATTCTTTTGGCATGAGAGACTGTCGTACATTCAGAAGACTGAATTATATGCATGTATCCCTTGTGGCTAATTCCAGAAATTAGGGGCCCAAAAGTGTGACATTTTTATGTCCCTGTTACATCTGACCTTTGTTATTTGACGTGGAAATATCACCGGAATTGATGTCAGACTATTACTTTTGTTTGGCAGGTAATTTGCATAAATTCTTCACTCTTGGAAATCACAAAATGTGTTCTGAACTCACAAAATCATACGTCAGATGTGACAGGGACACGAAAAAAAGGAGGCCTAATTTCTGGAATAACCCTTGTGCGTATCTAGATATACCATTGCATGCAATATCACAGTGGTTTATTTTGGGGTGAATGTTATTGTAGCTTTTTTTACTTGGTGTTTACTGTGTTAGTGTTAACATTCAAAATGTGTATAAAAAAACCAAACCTGACATTCCAAAAGGGTAATTGATATTAATGAGGTACCATTCAATTGTCTATCTAGCAGACCACATCTTGTGTAGACTGTAGTTTTGTGTTGTCAGCCGTCTGTGTACATCGTACTTTAATCCGGTTCAGCTAAGTGCTTCTTTCTTGGTATTTCCTTAATTATCTTAAAGTGTGATGAATTTGAATCCCTTCAAGAAGAAGGTGTCTTTCCTTCTTTCTCTCTCTCTGTCTTTAAATTCCTACCCGCCCCGGGGGCACAGCCACGGCTAATGGCATTTTTCTATCTCCATCAGATTTGCCAAACGAGATCCTGCCTAAAAGGTTTTCGGGCCCTTCCCCTCCTCAAATCTGATCACTGGTCGTATTCGCCCCCACATGCAAGTGGACCGGATGCTTACTGACAAGCTCGTTATGTGTACCAAGCCCTCAAAGTGTTTTGTAGCGCACTCAAGAAAACACAAAGACAGCAGCAAATGGACTGATAAAAATGCAGTGCCATCTTAGGACCATGACAAAAGTGCACGCAGTTTGAAGTTGTCAAAGCTAAGTGATGCAGTTACGCAAACATCACAAGTGGATTTTTCATTAAGATATGTACATCGGTAACACCCATTAAGTCAGGAAATTTGCCTCATTCTATGCATTTGAAGGGGGTGTTGATAGGGCCTTGGTATCTCATCTAGCTGCCTGTCCTGAGGACAGCCAGACACAAATTTTGGACCAAGAGTTGTTGCTCGTTGCCAATTTACAAACCCACCATTTTTGACATCAATCTTTAACACTGCAAAGAAGTCTTCACTACTCCTCCCAAAATGCCTGGCACGGTGGAAATACATGGAAATACATGTACCGGCATGTCCTTGTCCAGAACCTAGGGATTTCAGCTTCATAACTTCTCCTGGGAGGCAGATACTGCAATCCTCGATGAAGCCCTGTGGGGACTATGAGCCCCGAGCTGGACCAAGAGGGGGCACGATTTTCTTAGCAAAGGAGGCTCCTTTGGTCGGAACTGCACTTTGCTGGTTCATGAATGCCTGGGAGAGGCACATATCATGGTCACATCATTTACCAACAAAATGGCCTCTCCCGACCAGCGTGGCTCTTTTCAACCGATGAGGGGGTGCTTCTGCTCGGATGGTTCTTGACTTTGTTGCTCTGTCAAAAGGAATTAAAAATCAAAATGGCAGGCCTTGCATATCTTAAATCTGCAATTTTGTGAATACATTATGAATACTGTCAAAACACTAAAAGTAGGGAAAGTGCGGTTGGATTTCTGAGGACCAATATTTGTCGATTTGGGCCCCCTCACTTCCCTGGAGACATAGTGCCAATTTTTTAATTTTTTACTCCCAAATTGTTTCAAGAATAAAAAAAAAGCGCCATCTTGTTTAGAATAATACTACTATCTGTCTTTTTTTAGAGGATGAAGGTCAAGATTACTTTTCCAGACTAAAAAACTGAGCATCTGATCTGTTTTAGAGAAATAAAATCTCTTATTTTGCTCCCTGGACTAAAACTTGGATATGCGACTGTATGTACTGCTGAGATGTACGCAAAGCAAGAGGCTACCAATATGATTGGGTTTTTCTGTTCCTGTTTTTATTGAATCACTTATTAACTGAAACAGAAACTCCTGCTCTGGATAATACATGCACCTGACCAGAATAGTCACGGGCTGGTGTCTCCATTCATCGGCAGTGTCAAGTATGCACGAACCAAAAGGTCAGCCCTTGGGCCATTCCATAAATACACGGAGACAGATCAAAAGGGGAGCAATCATCTGCCGTGAACAAGAAGAGTTGGACCAGCTCCATGTTTTTGCAGCTCCATGTTTTTTGCCGACACCCCAAACAGAAAGTGTGCCTGATCCAAACGAAATAAGTTTGCAATTTTATCACTTCCGAAGTTACGAATGGGCAGAGAGTCAAAGCAGAGCTGTGGCAGTGTTTGGGGTACCTGGTATGAATTACCCAAACTGTTTAACATAGCTTTTACAAGAAGTGGATGTTCATATCTTTCCAGGTCAAACGTTTTTATGGGTTTTCGTGGATCACTTACCTCTGCTCGTTTAAAAAAAAAAGTCAATGTAGGCCTACTGTTTATTGTAATAGTTTACTGGTTGTCCATCTGTGTGTTTGTATTCAGTGTTTGTAGTTCTCATTTTGGTATGAAAATAAATGTTATTTTTCAATCGAAATTGAATTGAATCTTTAAATTTGAAAACAACAAAAACTAAGGAAATTGCAATGATTTCTAACCGCCTGCTGCCGCTGGTGTGTAATACGTACATTCATGTACTAACTCTTCCTGTTTTTTACTTGATTTATACATTTAATCAAGCGCGTCAGACTTGATGGGGAAAAAATGAACTAAAAAATTCTGAATGATGTACCGCAAACGTCTGGGCGACATCATCGAGATGGAGCCTGGATATCCGGTGATATACTAACAGCGTTTTTATTACAGGCGAGATGTTTATAACACGATGGCTGCCGTGTTGAGCATCAGTGGACTCGGTGATCACTATGAAACACGCCATAAAATTGCGGCCGTGAATGAATGCCAGTGATGGATGATGTAAACACGTCCGCCAACAGATCATCTGTGTAGAATTCATCCAAATGGCCTCAAAATCTCATCAAACCATCAGGGCAACCTGCATGCAACACCAGAGGGGCCCGGAAAAATAATGCTCCCCCAATTTTTTTTTTGTTTCTCAGACTTAGGTGGGAAATCATTTCTGTATCTGTAGCAAGTCCCTTAAGACTTTGAACACAAATTCAAAATTGTTGGACAGTTTCATTAAAGAGTAATTGCAATCAATTTGTTTTAATAAAAACCTTCAAAATGCACTTTTGTTTCTCATTTAACCTTATTTTCAACTTTTGTTTCGCTACTTCAAAGGGTAGTTTACTGCCTTTTTGGTGTTAATGTTGAAGAGAATTTCCACATTCATGAGCAAAACTGTGATATCATCCCAGGAAGAAAGCCTCACTGTTGCATTGGTTTGTACTCAGAAAAGTCCTGCATTTTCAACGGGCATACCTGTGCTCTGAAGCACGTCTCCCCTAGATGACTTCACACCACCAGTGCCCTCTGTTGTCCGGGAAAGCATGGATAATTCTAATTGTTTAAAAAGTGCACTTTTCGATGCATGGAATGTAAAAGAATTGTCAAACTGGCACATGGATGAAGAATACAAAATCAACGAAAAATTGTGTCTTAGAAAAATTGATTGGCACACTTTAATTACACCCAGCCAATATACAAGTTAGGATACAAGTTTGCCTGTCGTCAATCAAACATTGTTTGTAATAAACCTGTACTCTTGGGCATACCCAACACCCTTATGTACACAAAGGCTATTACATGTCCTACAGGCTATAGTAGAAATGGTGGTTGTATGAGTGGCTGGCAAACGTCTTTGGTTAATTTTTGGCTCTGTAGTCTTTAAGCTTATAAAGACCTCAAGACATTTGACCACAAAGTTATGTTGACAAATTGTGGACAACTCCATCCCCCCAAAGATTTGCACATGTTTGAAACCTTTCATCATGTCCTTGCAATGCATGAAATTGCTTGGCTAAACTGTGTGACCCCATCTGACCACAACTCTGTCAGCAGGGCACCCCGAGGGTTGCAAGTCATAACAAAGTGTTCTAGGCATTTGTCTCCGTCCTCCCTCTAGCTCCCCTCCCTCCACCCTCCCATCAGATTCACTCCCAGGGACCGGTGTTTCCCAGGTATGGGTCAAAGGTTGTGTGGAGGTCAATCAGGAGGTTCATTCCTCTTGGGTTCAAGTTGTAGCTGCAGTCTCTGGGGAGGGGCGGCATTGTCTGTGAAACAGACCTCCAGTGGAGGGTTAGTGACCACTGCACCCATTGTGGGGCTTGCTGGTGGCTTTATCGAATTACCTGCCTCCAACCTCTCTACCCACCAGTTGCGAATATTCACAAAATGGACTCAAGGTAGAGACTTTCATGTCACATGTAGTGTTGTCCAAAAAGTACACTGCACCGCTACCTGTAATCGATCCGTTATTTATCCAGGAATCAGAGAAGGAGGCTGGTACGGTTTTGCTATTAAAAATGACAAATGGCCTGTAACATCCATGAGCATTTATTGTCACAAAAAAAAGCATCTAAAATTTGTTGCTCATAGTGTCAAGCCATATCTCTTACCAAGGCCATCTCAGCTCAACCATTTATACTTTCTTTGTACTGAAAAAAAAAGTAGAAAAAAATGGGAAAGTACCTTTTGGATATTCCATAAAATGGTGCAGTTCATTTTTGAAAAATGAACAAAGGCTCACAGGTATCCACACAAGAGGGCTTTCGATCAGGCTGATACTATGCTGATCCACAACTACAAACAATTCAAAGTTCAAGTTTTTTTATCGGTTGGTGGGGGGGGGAGGTGAACAGAACGGTGGGGTTCAGTTGCAGCCAACAGACACATGGTCCTACGAGGCCTTAGCAGGGGGCCTGGTCGTAGCTTCGCCTGTTACCAGATCATAGGAAGTGCTGTACACCACATGTGCCTTTGGTACATATTAGTCTATAGTTTTTGAAAGGTCGACCACAGCTGGTGAACAGTGTGAACAAATTTGGCTTAGTGGAAACATTTAATACACGGTGCAAGCAAAAGGAGCACTAACCTTTGAAGCGAAACCGGAAAGACAGAGGAGGCCACTCTATTTGGTTTTGAGTTAATATTCTACAAGTGAAAAAAAGTAGACTGATAGTGCATAGGTGGACAGATGATGTGGGTGAATATGCATTGTAGCTCAAGTGCTGGAACCGGCTGGAAAAGTGTTCCCGTCTTCCTGTACTGGATAATTTAACTGATAAGCAGGTTGGGATGACTTGTTTCCAGTAATGATAAGCTATGAAAAGTGTCTTGAGTTGGCTTTGGGCCATATGGGAATATACCTACCAGGCAGGTGCCTGGTCATGCAGTGAAGTTTTATTGCAGACCCAAACCTGGGAAATATTGGCCCTGAAAAAGGCTGCCACAGCTCGGAGAAGACCGGAGAATGACACAGCAGGAGTTGGGATACCAGGACTGGCATAGTGTACGCACGGTGTGCCATTAAGTTAACCGTTACAGTTGTAACCATTGACCCACTTGTCAGTGGGGGGGTCTGCCTGTCTCTGTACACAAAGGATTAAAAAGCTGCTGCACGCGGGCCATTGTTGTGCAGCCATATTGATGTGATGATCCGGGGCCTGCAAACAATAACGCTCCAAAGGACAAGCGTACATGTGCATGTGGACTGCTGTGTTCTGTTCAGCAGTGCTGATTGCTGTAACCAGCTTATAAAAGAGAGCCCACATGTTCAGCATGCTGGGTTTGAACACCGCTAGCTGGCATCGGGGGACACTGTGGCTGATGATATTAATACACGATGAATAGTTTATCATTAGCGGTAGATCGGATTGGCTGATGGCCAGGAGTAAAGTGACTAGACGGTTAGAGCCACCACTTACATGTATACCCACCCGACCAGCCGGTGGATCACAATGCTTTCATTAGTCTTACATCAGCACAGCCCTTCATTACGACCTGACGACAGCAGGAGACAGCGGTGGCTAAGCGTGGCTGCACCCGGCCGCCCGTTGACACATATGCAAACACTCGCTTGTCAGATGCACGTGGGTGATAAGACGGGGGCTCATGCGGACCAGCCAACCCCCCCTTAACGGTCATAATATCAGGCGAGTCTCCCTCTTCCTGGCTGTTTGTGATTGATGGCGCCGCGGTCTGGCGTTGACTTTTTGAGTTGATGGCGGTCATTAGATGATGTGCGCCGGTTTTGAAGGAAATTGAAAATGCATCTCTGGCACAATCGAGGATTGTATTAACCTTGGATCACAATGTGCTTGAAGACATGAAGACGGGGACGACCTCAACAAGCTCGCCATCATTTATGATGTAGCTACATGGTCGGTCCCAGAGTGCAGCTAATGATACATGTATCACATTGCCGCAGCTTCCATTCAAATTTTGTTCGATAATTTTTGTTTCATATGAGACTACTCTTAAGGTTGTTTTGGAGAGTAGTGCTTGTACATTTCTTCCTTTTCACCAAGTATTCCGAAGACTTAAGGGAAAGGTCACACAGAGATAAGAGCCACGCTCCACGGAAGATTTTTCTCAGCAACTGTAGTAGCTCCTTTTGTGAAGGTTGAAGGGACGTAACACTGAAACTTGAGAGGCTGTGGCTTTGACAGTCCAGATCATTTTGGCTGGCTTCCCTCAGCCTGGCACGCTGCTCTTTTCTATTTTGAAATCAGACCCGGGCACTGATTAAGTGGCAGCACCAGAACCTTCTCCATTTGAGGCTGGGCAGAGGAGAGAGAATCACAGCTTGGGCACCAAGCAGAGCTGGTCTTTCCCAGTGAGCAGGCCGTGTGGAACTCTGTTGACTTAACAAACCACGGCAATCAGGGGAGCTCCCACAATCAGGGGAGCTCTCACCCTCCGACCGCAGTTGAACCGCTGGACAGGGGACAGATCACAGCAAGAAGTCTTGTCATGTGCCTGGGTCTTTGGTTGCCTTTGGTGTGAGCAGAGCAACTCGCCTGGATCAATCCACCCAAGATAGCACGGGCCTGGGAGCTTAAATGGGATGCACATTACCGGTACATGTAGCTGCGGTTTAGTTGTACCTTAGAGCAATTCCACTCCATCCATGCATTGTCAATGTGTATGCATGCAAACTGTGTACATGTACAGTACTGGGCAGCTCACACATTGAAACTTAGCACCGGGCCTGTTTTTCATTTGATCCCTTCCGATTGACCGACAGCTATTTTTCCTCTGGACACGGGCCAAGTTACTCCCCAGATATCGGCCTCCCTTTTTAATGTGGCTTTCATGAGATGTGCAGATAAACTGAATCTTGCAGATTGTTTCTTCGCCGTCGGAAGATCGCATCGCGCTTGATGTCAAGATTTTACCCCTTCATCTTCACAACAGCAGAGAAATACTCCAATGTTGGGGATTGATGTCTCAATTTCCTGTGGGATTTGAAAAGATTCCCATCACTCATCTGTATGGGCTACTTTGGTTCGGTGGGGCTGAGTAACGCAGTCCTTCGAAGAAGCTGGCCGACATCAGGCCTTGCGACTTACATGTACTTTCCCCATTCCAAAAACCATAGCCTCAGCCTGTAGGAATCGACCTGAAGCGGAAGACTCTTGGCCTTTGTCGACTGTATCTCTGGAGGGTTATCACGCAGCGTGTAGCATGACCAGGTGATCGAGCAGAACCCAGGAGGGGGAAAAAGACGTCGTTTGTCTGGTTATGTTTCATCGGATCAGATCTTGCATCCATCTCCTCCCCGATGTCGTGCTCTGCGGGTGTAGCGCTGGTTGCGGCCGTCCTGACTATTCTCTGTCGGCAATCAGGCTGCGATCTCGGATTGACAGGCAGCGCGGATGAAAATGGGGGTGAGTTTTTTTTTTTTTGGGGGGGGGGTAGGGTTGGGGGGGTGGTGGCTTCAACTTGCATTGATTTCCATTCTAGTTTTTATTTTAGTCTTCTGATTTGCCCAGCATTTTGCATCCTCCTGTTCGTTCAGACAAAATACGGATTTAGTGCAGAGGAACGAATGAGGAAAAGGACAGAGGAAGAGAGAAAAAGCATCAAGTGATTTTTCTTTCAAAGAAGAGCCAGGCATTACACGGAGACAGTATTATGTATCTGGATCATTCTATAAATTTGGGGTGTCCATGGCATGTCCCGTTTCTGTCCCTGTTGACACCTGAGTATTCTGACAATGGAGGTACCATTGAAATTGACTCCTGAGTATGACCTAGAGTATTTGTATTCATATGACAGGTAATTTCCATGACTCAATCACTCGGAGAAATTAAATAATGTGTTTGAAATGTACAAGAGCACAGGGAAAAAATTGGACCCCAAATGCATAGAATGACCGTCTCCAAATCGGCATTTACTCTCTGATGGCATTTTAATGTCAGGAATATAACTAGTGTGAAAAAGGAAGCCATGATAATATGCCAGGAAAAAGCTTTGTCTTTCCTGTTTAAGATGCCTTTCCCTGTGGTCATAACTTAAATAGGAATGCAGCCGGGATGCTAGTCAACTGACACATGCCTATTTATTGCTACATTATTGTAAATAAATCGATTGTGAGATGGAAACTGAGAGTCTGACCGGCCCCTGACTGACTGGGCGTTATTCGCTAAGAACTTCCTCAAAAAAAAAAAGTAGGGCGGTGAAGTTACAGTGTGAAAGGGCCCTGCCGTTTCTAGACTTAGCACAGGTCAGCCGAACTGAAGTGGAAGAGTTTATTGGGAGTGGTTAAACTTGTTTGCCAACAGATAAACATCTGAATACAGTGTTGCTTCCTTTATCTCCCACAAAAACATCCATAGCTAATGACCTGTTGGAATAGGTCCTCCCGCACAGGTACATCATGTAGGATGAAACGGTTCATGATGTGAACTTGGGAATGAGTTTTGTGTAGCATTCTACTCCTGAATGTAAGGAATCTATCTGGCATCTTTTTTTGGTTCCTCTAATAAAAATGCATTTCTTATAAAGCCTAAAACAGTCCTCAGTCCTTCACCCATTGGAGGTTCGAGGACTGTTAGGGTTAAAGAGTGGAAAATTCTTAGTGCTCTGCCTGACAAGGGTACTGTTTTGTCGCCTCAAGAAGACACAGTTCATCTTGGGTGTTGTGTGTTCAAATGAGGAGCCCAACCTTTGCCCATGGGAACATATTTGAGAGAAAATGTGGCTCAGTGGTCTGAGGTCAGTAGCTCAAACAACAGCAGTTCACCAGATTAAGAACAGAATTATTGGAAAAACAGAATATCCAACATTCTGACAGTTTTTTAGTGCAGAGGAAGCAGTCATTGTAGAGGTTTCTGAAACTTTCTTGCTCAGAGGACGTCACACTTTTGCTTATAAAGATGCACATTTACAACAATGGAATAAAATTAGAAAGGTACTTCAAAACGACGCAACATGCTCCCAGAGGGAAATGCTCTTTAAACTGGTGCATCAAAAAATTGATAGTCAGGTGAAATGGGACAAAAAGAGTATTTACAAGAACTGGGTAAAAAAAAAATTTACATTCCCTGGGGCCCTTGAATGCTTTCGTCAATGCACTGATCCCAGTATAATTCCATTTGCCTTGTTCCTTGGATGTGGACACAAAGATAATAATCCCAGTCGCTTTGACTCCACAGCAAACAGTATTCACGATTGACACCTCTCGTTCTCTGCCCCTCTGCTGTATCTTCTCAATTTCTGCGAACCGTCAAGGATTCGTGGGATTGACGCCTGCTTTTTTTTCCTCCTCCGAACGGCCCCATTGTCTGAAAATGAAAAGTCCCCCCCCATCGTTCGCTTGCAGCTGGAAATACGGAGTATAAGTGACATTTAGAATCTGTTATAATGTCAACTTGGGGAGGGGGAAAAAACAAAGAAACAAGATACCGAGATCCGGCATGGGCTGAAATTTTGAAGTAAGATTAATGACAGGTTGGTGGATGGTTTTATTGGTTTTTCCCTCTCGATGGGTGAGGAGGAACTGGTGTGGCCGTGGTCTGTTTTTGAAAGGTTGAGCTCCTTGGCTAGATGAATTCTTTCATTAGAATTTCATCCAACTGCGTGTGACGCGTGTATGTACCTGCAGGTGTGATGTCAAGTTGAGGATTCACTGTGCTTTATTCAAGGCTGTCCAGGTTTGTTCCAAGTGCCAGCTTGAAAATACATATGTACACTGCACCCACACAGTAAATTTGTCGACAGAGGAACTTTGGTGTGTATTCCTGCTTTCATTTTTGCGACGCCCGAGTGGCAGCTGATTCTGTCAGTGGTGTTACAAGGTGGCATTACATAGCATTACATCACACACATCGATAGCTCCCCCCCGTCCCGTCGTGGAGTTGCACGCTATTATTCAATCAATAAAATCTCAGCACTCAATACTCCGTCATCGCTTGATCAATCAGGTTAATGATTGCTCGGTTTCTTCCGTTCAGACCATTCCTACCAGCAAGGGAAATAAAAAAGATTGGCTCTGTAGGCATCCACACACAAAAAATAATAAGTTTAGCTGTCTGTTTTGCAAGCCTGCAATTGTCCAATCTCTGTCCAATATGATACAGCACATGCAGTAATTTATTGCCAAGTAAAAGGAGTGACCTTTCTAGATATAGGATGTGTGAATTGCCAAATTTTCTAGTCATTAACCACAGAAATGTACATGCAAGAAAGTGGTGAAAAATTGTCTCAAAATGAGGTCCTTAAAACTTTCAAACAGTGCCTTTTAAACCGGGTGGGGGGGAGGAATAAGTCAACCCTACATTACAGATGTACATGTATGCCTTCAGTGCAGAAAAGATGCATTACTCTTGTTGCCAGGGTTGCTTCTCCATTTTGAGTTTACGGAAAGATGCCTGTACCATTGGTCTTGTGAACTGAAAGCTCAATGTGGAAACAAAAGCCTGAGTGATTTGGTTCAACAAATAAATAGAAAGCCAGCCCTAAACACTATCAGTATCCAGAGTCAAGGCCAGGTAACACAATAGGTGGGAACACACCCGGGGACACAAAACCTGAGATGACAAAAGCACTATCTGGTGTCAGGCTCAGGGACCTGTGTAGCCTAGGGCCAGGCTGCACATGGTGAAATCCAATTATGAAGATGTGGACTGCTTGATGTTAATTTGAAATATGTATCCTTGTCGTGAGGGAGCTGCGAAGCCCTTGTAAGGGTTGCCCGGAGGTCCCTGCACTTTAAAGTTGTATTTGGTTTGCCATGAGAAATCCTAGTTTGTGAGAATGTTAATAATGGACTACTGTGAATTCCCAAGTTGGTCAAGCCAGAACCGTAATCACACCTTTGTCCAAACATGTCTCAAATACCAAACTGAGGAGGTCCTGAGTGACATTTTCCATCCTAGCAGTCTTAAAGACAGAAGCATTTTGCAAGCAATTTGGTATTACATATGTCTGAAACCAGACGGAATTTTAGAAAAATAAGGAAGTCTTTTCAGCTTGATGCAGGAGCAGACAGATTATTTGTAAAAAAAGATTTACAACTTGTGCTTCAGCCTTCTACAATGTCTCTTCTGTTAAAATGAGTGTCCAAAGTTTGTTCTGCTTTCACCCTCAACAGAGCAGCAAGATATTATGCGGCGATATCGCCGAGAAACAGTGAAGTACTCAGAAGTACTTGTGGTCCAGCACAAACTGTAATATACCCACCCTCTATCAGTCATCGGTGGAGTGTGGAAGAGGTTAATGAATCATTGAAACGAATGCTTGTGGTTTGAACATGGTCTCAAATGTCGGGTAACATGCACGATCCTTTTTCCCCAAAGCATGTAGCCTGGTCGCTTGGCTGCAGCTTGAAATTATACATGACTCTATCAGAAGTGGCTGCAGTTCTTGCCATATATATGCGTACAGTTTCTAGCTGCAGCCAAGTCACTCAGACACGACTTGCCTCTAATTTCAATTCAACCATTAAAGTATCCTCATTGGGTTGACTTTTGAGAGGATACTATAACAGGAGTGTATGGGTGCACCACACTGAACCTTTGCAAGTTGTCCATAGGTAAAGAAGGTGTTGTGCAACGGACCATGGCACACGTACAGTTGCACATTGTCCATTGTATTTGGAAGTTACGTCAGATTCAAGGCTCGTTCAGTTTGTATGTCCTTCTGGACAACCAAGTGATGTACCAGCAATTTTTGTGGATGTTAACACTCGAAAGATAAGCGACATCAGTGATTGGGAGATAAAAAGAATGTACCAATCTTTATGCCCCAGCGGGTAAATTGCTTATCAGTTGTCAGGGATTAGGGTAGCGGTGCCTGTCGTTTATCTCCATTTCCCGGTAATAAAAGACGTTTTGAGTTGCACTGCCAGCAGAAGTTCATCGATTTCTATTCAAAATTGGCCCAGATCTTTTTACAGACTCACATTCCCAACTGCACACTGTCACCTTCAATTTACCGGGCGCTGACATCCTGAAAACGGTTCGAATTTGTTGCTTTCTTCTCTGCCTCCTTTCGGGCCGGACTTCAGAAGTTTGATTTCTCACCCGTGGCACAATTGCATCGTCGTCACAGCCCTTCCCCCCCTCCCCCTCTGATATTTGCTCTTTTGTTCTTGACTGGCGTCGGTGTGATTACTGTTGGCTGCTGCTCTTTCATCTCTCCCGCTGTGCTCAGTCATAACCTAATTGGCCGTTGCTGGTTATTTCGCCCAGAGATATTGCCAGCCGATACTGACAAATAATCCGCCGTGCACCACTGACACCGTGATAAAAATGATTTGAAATTGAATCAACCCATACAAGATATCATTTCACAACAGTCTTTCTCTTAGTCGTCCAGCTGCCATGGTACGCGGAAAAAGTAGCAACTCCTTTTTTTTTTTTAATTCTAAAATTCCGGTTAAAATGAATGTTTGATCCTTATCTCCCCCTTTTTTCTCTGGTGAATGCCTCTGTTAATCAATTAAAATCAGTACTTGTAAGAAAGAAATCAGGTTGCTCAAGGGCGTAGGCTGGGTGGGGGGAGGGTGCGGGGTACGAATTCCCTCCAGTAGAAAGGAGTTCTAATTGAGGTGTTCATATTTTATTTTTTAAACCAAATAGCAGTACGTTATTTATTAGTGTGAAAGTATGTGGGTTTTGATGCACCATGACAGAAAAGTAACATAGCAAACACATGTATCTGTATGTGCACATGGTTGTACATGTATCTGGGGCAATCTGCTTTTCACGTGCTCACTTGCCTTATTTAAAATAAATGCTGGAAATTGGAGTTCCGCTTATTGAAATTCCCAACCCCCCCGGGGGCCGGGGCCAATCCAGCCCACACCCATGTTAATCAGTACAGATTGTGGTCACAAACCTGCTGTTGTTCAAGCCACTGCATGCGCAGTTGGCAGAAAGAGTTTGATAAATATCCCGGTCAGATCATAATTTAAAAAAAAGGTTACTTATTAATGAGAGCCAGTGAAAAAACAGTCCACCAGAATTCATTGAACATTGATCGGAGCATCTGTGTGTAGGTTAACAAAACAGATCAAAAGCCAATATTCTCTTTAATCTGCAAGATGTTAAACCCCCCCCCAAATGCCTTTGATCAATACCCACCCACTGCCGATCACGTCCATCAGCAGTCCATCAGTAATCCAGCCGCTTGTACATGTACAGTGTACCATACATGCACGTCCGTCCCAACTATTTGATTAATAATCAAATAAATCAAGGCCTGGAGCTGGGACACCATCTGTTCCCGGGGATCACTTCCAAGGGGACCAGCTGCCCCTGTACTTGCACATGTAATACTCTCGGGGTGCTTATTGGCTTTCTGTAGCCTCGCTGAGCTGGTAGACACTCGGCAGGATAGTCCCGGGCTTATTGGCCTCTTCATCAAAGGCTCCTCTTGCGCCAGCCTGGTAAAGCGTCACGTTTCCATATGCCTCTTGTCAGTCTTTTGAAATCACGAAACAATCGATTGTTGACGCTTAAGGTCAAATTGATGAAGATATTTACTTCTACACTTTTGACAGCAGTGCATGTGCATCGGAAGGTATTTTAAGCATGAAGAAATGAATGCTCAAAATACAATTTACGAGTGCAGTTACTATTTAAAGTACAGGTTTGTAAAAACTTCTTGGGAAGTGAAAAAAAAATTTATAAGTTTGCCAGGCATGAGAATAATGAAACAAAATCAAAGAAATATTAAAAACACTGAAGAACAGAAAAGGCAAAACAGTGATAAAATGTCTGAAAAACAGAAACGTTTTGGGATTAATTGCACTTGAAAACAATGTCCATGACATATTTTAGTTGAAAGATAATTACGTGTCATTGTGTATTCTCTGTCATTTAATATTGAAAAGATGGTGTGTGGGTCATGCATGACTGATCAGAGACACAGCTGATTGATTCTGTCTTGTCCATATGGGCTTTGTTTCACTAGAACCAGTCGGCAGTGTTGTGTACTTTTGTGTAGGCTGCCCCTTAGCCAGCAAGTTCACCATAACGTGGCTACATGTATTTGATATTTTGTTTTGTAAGGTATGCTGAAAATACACTTGTTTTTGGCCGGATGTCTTAGCACTGAAACTTGAAGAAACAATTAATAAAAAAATGTAATCCCTCCAAAGTCGACATTTTTTGTACTTTTATGTATGTGACTGTGGGAAGTCCACAATGCTCTATTCCGGGCAGGGTTTGAGTAATTGGAAAGCCATGCACGCTATTCTCAAACAATAAACAGTCCACCGATAAAGACACAAAGAAAGAGATTAGGCTGATATTTTATTTCATTTTAGGCAGGCAGACAAACAGGGGGTGGCGGTTTTCGCGGCTTAAGGCAGCTGACTCATTCAGGCATTGAGAGCTCTGCATGAGTAATGTTATCAGCACTGGATGTTGTTTTCAGTCACACTCAACCTGCACAATCGGCCGTGGTGGACAAACATGGTCATTGTGACTCAGTCCTGTTGACTGCTTGCACTCGGGGCTCATTGTGTAAGGTGTTTCAACATTGACACATTCTTAGCACACAACCGCTAGGACAACCGACAATGTACGGCACACAGCACATGATGGCCAGGTACACAGACCCTCCACCGGTTAATTTACAACTTAGGTGATTTGGGCTGTTGCCGGATGTTTTTAGGCACAGGCTTTAAATCCTGCCTGAGGTTGTTGCCGTATCCTCTGCAGGCCATTTCAGCAATCTCTCCCTCACTTTTGCAAATGGTGAAAGCAGAGCGAGCCAAAACATTTCAATCCTTCTCCAGAGACTCTCGAACTATATAGATTTTTAGGTTGCGAACTGGAAAAGCTTAGGCCTACTGTGTATTTGCTATTTTTTTCGTCCCCTTTGTTCATCTGACGTCACAAGTTTTGAAGATCCCTGTGGTGTCTTTTTGAGATTGGGACATCGAAGAGGCCAGATATATATAACTTGCCATTCATTTATCAGCCACGGCTTTATGCATTATGGCCCCTACGGGGGTTTGCTGTAAAGGCAGGAATGCCCCCTCTGCTCGCAGATGGTGTTTGAGTAATGGTCCCTTGATGCAATCAAGACCAGGCCCGCATCCCCCCCCTACACGTACGCACACTGGGGGCAGCCGCCGGTTTAACATAGAAACCCGAGATTGGTTGCCTGATTAGCAGTGGTCCAGCTCTAATCTATCACCATCTTGTTTCCATTTGAAGTTGAGTTTTAGTGGGGGGGGGTTGTGTATGTTAGTTATTGCGCTTGTAGCACGGTTTAGACATTACGGCTAGGTGGAAAATACATTGATGTTGAAATGATTGATTCGGAACCGATGGAGAATGAATGTGGTTGATGTGAAACTTGAATGAAATGTGCAGGGCTCCAAATTGTAACTTTTGCAAATTGCCTGCAGCAAATGTCAGAAAATGCCCCTAAAATGGCCCAAAACTGCCACTAAATGTGCGTTTGGTTTTGTTACATTTAGTTGGCTGTCATTAAAAAAAAAAAACAACTTGATTGAAATGGTACTCCAAAGCAATTACATTCTGGAAAATAAAAAACCTGTCAAATTGTCTCTGACATTTTCCCAGCCTTAGGTGTATTGTCACCAGAGAGTAAAATGGTACCTCCTCCGTTACGGTCAGAAGAGCTTGACCTTTGAGAGGCTGTGGGAGGAATGATATACATTGCAAATGGCCTGTCATAATAAAAAGTCTGTCAACCACCATGCTAAAAAAATAGCCATTTGAGGAGCGTTGTTTACAGCGTTTGAAAAATCCCAGTTTCCAGGAAATCAGTTTGTCCACATGTTTGAAATACGTTTATCTTGAAAGAGCACGATTGTACCAGAAACCCATTGTTGTCAGAAACTCCTGCCAGACTGCCCTGCTTTATTTTTGCATTCGTTAACCTCTCGGTCTTGATTTATTGATCACCCCTGAATCAGTGTTTGTGAGTACAGCCTTTGTTGATGTTACACTTTCATCGCAGGTTTTTACGAGGCCTGTCCGACCGACTTGTCATCTGCATTATTGATCGGAAATCGACTGCTGATGCTGTTGAAATGTTTGAACAGACAAAAATGCATGAACCATGTCCCAATGTTTAAATGCCACAAGGAATGTTTGGTTTGGGTTGTACAATACTTTTTTTCTTGGGGGGATGTAGATTGATTCAGAAGATGATTGCTTTTGTAAAAAGGGGTAACTTGCAAGATCTGATTTGTCCAAAGTCTCTTAATTGTTGTACATGTATTTGATGACTGCTGTGTTAGTACATGTACAGTAGCACTGGCGATGTTTGATGAGAAATTTGAAATTTTTTTTCTTAATTTCATTTTTCTACAAATCTAAGTGATGGTTTCTTGAGTGCTTATTTCTGATTATTTGGTTTGGGTGGCTTTGGACAGACTTTGAAAACGAGGGGAACAAGGTTTCTTTTTAGGGGCGGAGCAGGGGGTTGATTGAGTCTTGCAAATGGAGTAAAACTAAAGCCACTTGGAATGTATTCAGATTGCATATGTATGTACATGTACAGTACCTGTACATGTACATGTACAGGTGCTTGTAATGTATAATGCATGTTTATGAAAGAGTCACTGCCTAACAAAAAGGACAACTGATCATCAATGCCAAGAATGTGACATCTTCACCCTGACTTGCTAGGCGGCCGTCCCGAGATGGGCCCTCATCGTGCAGATTGACGGCCGGCCTGTTCACCTGACAGTCACGCATCGCCGGCGCAGCACCCCTGATTGGTCCCGGTTGCTGTTTAGCTTGAAATGTCCCAGCGTGATCCACAGCAGTGGGTCCCGGTGTGCGACAGTAGGGGAGGTGAACGGCAGTTGCGGTTGGAGAATCGAGGGACGAGGCTAACTTTCCCTTCCCCCCTTACCCGACTCCTCCTTGCTCAGTCTCGCGTGCTGAAAGAACGACAGGAATGGGGTTTAAAGATAGAAGATGACCGGGTTTTGAGATGCATTTTGCGTTCTTTGCCTCTGGTATGACTTGTGCCAAAGTTCCAAATATCTCCCGCTTGGACCCGGTTTATCCTGGCAACATGCCACAGTAAAAGAAACAAATTGGTTGTTAGTAGGTAAACTGCTCTCTGAATAATCCCCTAACCTTTATTGAAGCCACATCACTTCACAGTGCACCAAGTGCTACCTACATGTACAAGTTTGACTTTCACCCTTCCCCTACTTTATGTTAAACCCACATGCACCTTCATGTAACCGCATCACATTGGTTGAACAGGGACAAATTGGATGCGTCATTTTCACAGACTCAGTTCATTACCGGTGTGTGCTGCTTACAATCCACGAACCCTTCATTACAATGTAGCTTTGATTGTAGGTTTCAGTGTTTCAGTACATTGTGTCGATCTTTGTTATTGTACCAATGCTTTGTGTATTAGAAGAGATTGGTTTTTTATCCTAATGTTAATTTACTTTATACTTGTAGTTGGAAGGGAACTTGTGTAGCTTTGAATAACATGTACAGAGACCCAGAGAGTGGCCGATCAGTTGTAAGATCTAATCACACTGCTTACGGTTCTGGTACATGTGTGAAATGTGTATGTAGTACAGTTACTCTGTGTTCACTTGGCTATTACAGAGAGTACCATACATTTGATTTCATGGCTGAATGTTTGCTGACATACCCCAGTGGTTAGCAAGGATTTCCACAGGGACCCTCATAAAAAAAACCCACAACCTCTACTTGCATCCAGACAGGACGCCCAGTGAGAAACTGTACTTTAGGTGCACGGCCTTGTCATATCGATTGCGCGGGGCTGTGAATAAGCGAAGTAGATCAGGTGGAATTGATGCAGTGCAGTGAGCGTTTGCACCATCAGACAGCAGTAAAAATTGGGCTCGACAAGAAATGATTGTTTGCCTCCATTACTCTTTCTACGAAAAAATAGCATATTTATTGACCCGCAGACGACTTTGTGCAGATGATAAAGAAATTGTGACAAACCTTTCGATAGTTGGGAGAAAAAACCCACACATGGTGTCAACGTAAGAAGCTTGAACCCAGCGCGGTAGAGTAAATTGATTGCATGTACGCTTGTAGCTTCATTGAGATGCAAAATATCAAATTGTTCAAGCCTGGGCCAGCTCGCTGGGCCGGAGGAAGCCGATCTAAAGTTCATTTTTGGAATTTGCAGCCTGGGCAGAATGCCACCGTGCGCTGCCGGGCATTCGGTCGGCGTCTGCTCCACTGCCCTTATCCGGCTTAAAGCGTTGTGTTTCCAGGACCGGCCGTTTATCGCATCAGATTCGCCCGGGGTGGATTTGGCTGGCCCTCGTTGCCTGTGAAACCCTCCCTCCCCCCCTTTATGGCACATCTTATCTTGAAACACACGTTCTCTACACCTGGCAGTGTGTTTTCTAGGAGTTATCGGCGCGTGTATATTTTACAAGTATTCTTCCCCCAAGGGGTTGGAAAAAAAACTTACCAAATTATTATTCGGTGAGAGACGGCAGGGGTCATCGGAGAATTGTTAGGAGGAGACAGCTGACTGTTAAAGCATTCTAGTACATGTATGTTCACTGCGACACATGGACAAATTATTTGGAACCCTGTCACATTTCATTTAGCTCTTTCACAACAACATCCATTGACAGCTCGTTTTTTTTCCTCTCCCAAACGCTGGATAGCGAAGCCAAACATTTTAAGCTGCACCGCATCCCTGGAGCGGAACCTCTTTGTTGTTGAGAAGCAATTGATTAGCTTGTCGTCTGTTCTTATGCTGGGCATTCAACATGGAACAGCGGCTAAAATAACTTTGAAATTGACGGAAATCATATGGATCAGTTGGTGCATATTCTCGGGGCTACACACCATCTTCAACAATAAAAAGATCTAATTTTGTGATGTGTGCCAGAGTCTGATGTTCCCTGTCCAAGCACTTTTTGTCAGGTTCCTTTTTCATTCAGTCATGGAGGAAGGAGTGATTCAATGAACATGCACATTTTGTTGCAGTTTTTTAACCTTTTTAAAATCACAAGCAGTGCTGTAATGCCTGCCACGGACTCAAACTATGAACATTGCACTGTTGGAGGATTAACAGCTTCTAATCATTGGGTTAACTTCTGACAACTGTATCAAGTGGGATTTCCCTGTTAACAAGACAGATAGCAATCCGATGAAAGATTTACTTGCCCTATGTTGGTGGGCCACCCACAGTAAATCACCCCCTTGACACAACCTGGGCCATTTTCTTGTTATAATATTATTCTAATGGGGTCCAGGCCATGTGCTGTTGTTTATAGAAGTGGAGCTAGACCCAACAGCCAACTCTCCCTGTAAATCTGTCATCAGGTCATTCAGCATGTGTGACTATAGGATGTAAGATCAGCTACAGTGGGCCTATGACACAGATCTGTCTGTGTAAACAATAGCCAAAGGGTTGTCCTGGTGTTGGGTCCTAGAGGTCGTCCTGAGGTCAGTCTGGTCAGGCGGTCTCCCAGTTTATTGTTTTGTTTGGCCTGCTTGGAGTTTAAACTTGGACATCAAATGCCTTTAAAGTAAGGAGAGAGGGAATTTTTTGAATGTTTCAAATTGGAAAAATGGAAAGACAAATATACAGAGCTGGACAACTGCCAAAAAGCGTCCAAAAGCATGCAAACAACTCTGTAGACACTGACAACCAAGAAATAACGAAGACGAACAAGAAAGCTTATAAGCTCAAACTTATAAGCATGGAGCCCTTGATGGGAATTAGGGATGTTGCATAACAATCACAGATCATGTAGCTTTTAATGTCAGAGGACTTGGGAACCTGACCTGGAAAGAGGTTTCACTACTCAGACAAGAGCAACAACTTTTATCTTGTAATAGGCCCTGTAGATGCGAAGCACATGTGCTGGTGAATGTGGGCAGCAGACTATGTCACCGTAAATGTTTATGGTCACTTTACCTCTTTGGTAATTCCATAGAGGTTGTAGCTCTATGGTAATTCGGTCATGCCTGCCTGGTCTGCACTCCGGTGCTCTTTTGCCTGCTGTAACAGATTGATGCTGCTCGTAAAACTTAATGGCAGGTTGTGGGAGGGAGGGTTAGGCTGGGTTTGCCCCTTGATGGGAAAGACAGCCCATGTGCTTTGGTGGCACTGAGATGACATTTGGGGAGGAAGAGTTAATGAGGTATCTCTGATACCGTCTGAGTCCAAGTGTGCTTTATTTGATATGATACTAGTTGTTTGGAAGTGAGAGCAAACTTGGGTTTTTTTTCAGCCAATACAATGTCTTCAAGTGACCTTTCAGGGTGTTTCTGAGGAGGTGAGGCATGGTGTTGGGGGTTTTGACATTCTTGTGAAAAAAAAAAGAAAGAAACTGAATGTCCCTCCCGAATGCTGTGTTTCTCATTATCCCCCCATGCTCCTTTTGATGGTAGGGAAGGTCGCCAGCAGCCTCCTGGATAATCTTCCAGCATAAAACAGTCACTCCAAAGTCAACCACTTTTCTGGAATAAAGAAGAATCATTGTAAGAAAGATGCTGCATATGTCCATCACAGCTATGAGTTTTACCTGCGCCTTCACAACCCTTCCAAAATTGTGGATATTCACACGTGTACCATGCAGTAGTCCTGAAGAAGGTAAAGAAAATTCACTGACATCAAAGTGCTTCACCAGACCCTTTGGGCTGACTGCACCCAGCATTTCTGAGAGCTTGTGGTCAGCAAGGATGGGCAATTCCATCACAACTTGATTTGGGCAAAGGAGCTGTGACCACAAACAGTCTTCTGTTCACATCCACTCCTTCACAGCGCAGCGCTGCTCACCAGGGACCCACAAAGAGGGGCCACCTAGTCAGTAATATACAGAGTGTGGCTTGTTTGCAGAAAGGAGTGACAGCAGCCATGCCCATTGCCAGTCAGAGGCGGGGCTTCCGTGTACAGTACCTAAGAACAAACATGGTGAAGTTTCAGCTCAGTGAATATGGTAAAGTCCAAGAAAAACAGTTTGCTAGGATTTCGGTTTCAGATCAAAAGTTGCTGAGTCATGTTTTGAATTGCGCCTGAATTCAGCATCTGGGACATGCTGTCAGATTCAGTTAAATGCAGCCACGTGATGTCATGCACTGAACTTAAGAATTATAGCGTCGTGCCAATGCTTGCGCACGCTCCTAATGGCAATTTTTCCCCCAAAATAGGACAAGTCGTTTGAAAAAGCCTTCACTCATGATTTTCTCCAAAATGACAGCCTGCCAGAAGGAATAATTTCACAGGGAGTTTATTCCCATGACCATCTTCAGACCAAATATGTTTTTCAACAATAACTTTGTCAGTTACTTGTAAATGATGGACTGTATCTTTAAAAAAGTGAAAAGTTTGGTTATTGAAATGTAACATCACACACTGTGTTGTCTGCTTTTCCAGTGTTTTTACACATTGTTTTGCATTAGGAGGAAATTGAGAGACAGACTGCAGTGAATTCAGTTACGAGCCAATCCCAAGCGGCGATCATGTTGCAAAATATCGAAGTCACAGGGGACGAACAGTGACAAAGGAGTACTTTTCCTGAAGTTCTTTGGGTTTTTGGGAGTTGACTCAGCATGGCCTGCGATTGACATGCAATGACCTACATGTACGTGCAAGTCATATCTTTGCTGAAGAGGACAGATCACAAGCCAAGAGAATTAACCACATGGGACGTTGCTTATCGTGTGAGAGCATGATAAATCATTCTGCACAAAATTGTCAGTGTGAATGCAGTTTTAAGGCACTCGGAAAATATGAGAACATTTACTGATGTGCCCATGTACTAATATGTGACAGTCGGACAAACAAGAAGTGAGGTTATGTATTTTCTGGGGCCATACTTTGAGTGGAGTAGGGCCCAAGACCTTCTTTAATCATAGGTGAAAGATCCACAATGATTTGACAACATCTCTGTGATTTGACAAGGAATATGACACATGCCAGCATGAAGCCATGGCTTTTGGCAACCAGTTGGCTTTGTGGCAGAAGTCTCAGATTTGGTCGTCAGTGGTTATGCTGAATGTGAGAGTGCTTGAGTAAGTACAGACTGTAACATGCCCCTGCTCTGGTATCTTGGTCAAAACGGAAGACAAGCCAGGTTGAAGCAAACAAACCATTTACGGAGACAGGTGTTTTTGTCAGTTTGTGTCGGCTGCCACACCTCTGGGTCCCTTGTCAGCTCGTTCTGGTCTTAAATTGAATTCACTCGCTTCCCAGTAGTTCCGGCTCACCTGCCTAAGTCGGACCGATCTGTCCACCTCCAAACACAATTACGATTACAGCGCTGGGCCAGTTCAGAAAGTGATTTCCCCAGAGCCGAAAAAGGATTACATCAAATTTCCCCCCCTGCCTGTGACTCCAGACGCTATCAAGCGCGGTTCGTCCGTCACCTTCGCATGAAGGGTTGCCATAAAAAAAGGATGTTAGCAAACAACGGGTCATGTTGGATTAGACCCTGTGTAACAGCAGATTCATTGGTCTTACAGTATCTGATTGGATGGCTGGCCTGATTACAGAATGACTTCATTAGGAAAAGGTCTTTCAGTAAGCTCTGTCCAGTGATTGGGATATTAAGACTTTGCGGCGCGGACAATTCCCTGGTCAAAATTGGCTGCAGAAATTTGTTTTTGAATGGTAGGGCCGACCTTTGAGATGAAATGCATGAGGAAAGGCAAGAGCTTGTTTTCCTGGAAGGCATCCGTGCTTTGGAAATGGCATGTAATTGACAAGGCAACTTTAAGCATCCGTAGAGGTAAATGTGCTATATTTTGAACCAGGAAGTGTAATGCAAATGAATGGAGTACGCTCGCGCGTCGGATCACGCACTAGTTCTCACACTAATGCCTTTTACACACGTAATTGTGCGCATGACTTATTCATAGTTGCTGCTGGAAATTCCTTGCAAAAACAACATGGAAACAGGATATTAAATTCCCGCTGTGCTTGAGGGAAAGTAATTTTTCCATTACAAAAATCTCCATTGTCCACTTACTAGTTTTTTTAACTTTCAAAAAGTTTTTCTACACAATGACAAAACACCAACCAACAATGTAAAATGTGTACATGTACATGATTGGATCATAAAATTTCTGTCTCCAAGACCATACCGTGACTGACGACATGGAATTATGTGAACAAAGGGTAAGCCAATGTTGTGGGGAAACGCAGTACGTACCGAGAATAGTCCTTATATTTGCGGGCTTGTCTGGATGGTTTGTTCATGTAAATTTCACCAGTGAGATTTGATTTGGCGCTTGGATGGCTGCGTTAGCACACACCTCCCTAAATGCAAAGTGATCCACAGCAGGTGCTCGGGTATGTCTTTGTCAGGATGGAACACGTCAAAATGATGGGAGGGAATATGACCCCCTCCCCCAAACAAACCTTCTATGGTTAACACATCTGTTGGCATTAAATACAGCCTTTGAATAAAGGGTGACATTGATACTGAAGCGAGAATATTATTGAAGACTCCAATGGCCTTAAAATGGAAATGTCGCAACAGAATATTTCAAGGTACATTGTGCCCTGTCCCCAGTTTTTATTATGCAAAGAAGCTGTGGGTTTACAATGTAGCTTTGCAGGTTTGCAGTTCAAATGTGACCAGCTCCACAAAAATAGGTATTAGGGGACTTTTTTTTTTCAAAATGAGTTACAGACACATTTGAATTGGTCACATTATAAGCTTTAATTTGGTGTAGGTTTGAACCCTGTGGCATTTTGTAATCTCAATCTGGAGATATAGTGATTTTTGCATAATCATATCATACACGTTAACAGAATTGCTTTCAGAGACAAAGCCCTTAAACACAGGAAGAGGAAAAAGAAATCAGCCAAGAAGGAAGTCTCTTAATACCCACAGCAACAGTTCGGTTTCTGGCATGCATTGTGAAAGTATTGATATACTAGACGCCAATAAAGCAAGAAGTAGAAAATCACCCTGTCCACCTACAAAAGCCTTTAATGTGGAAAAGCACAGTGTCCCTTCATACCTTTTTTTGCAGAGTGGGTCACAAATTGGAGGAGTTTGTTAAGGAAAAATAGGGCTAGAGTGTTTTAATCAACTCAAGCACTCATTAAAGCATCCATGGGGGAGAGTTAATGTGGAAAAAAGCGAACAGGAATATGGTGCCTTATGGAGATCCAGGACAATGGATCAAAAAGGTCTCCATGGGAAAATTCTACGGTAGGTGTAAAGGTTGGCCTCCACATGGATTTCACGAACTTGGTTTTTGGCAATAACTCATAAAGGAAGAATTTTCAGTGTGTGATTATCAGTAGAAAAAGTTGAAGTATTTATACAAGGGACACTCTGTTGAAATTTCAACCAAGGAAGGTAACTGGTTTTGAAAACAGCATTTCACACCCAAGTGTTTTAGTACACGAAAACAAAGCATTTTCTCCACAAGGATACAAAGTCCGGCACACATGTCTGTGTAACCTTTTTGTGAGTTAAATTTGGAAATAAAATCTGGTACACTGAGTTCTTTAAATTTACGTGAACATAATTTGAATTCTTCCTACAAAAGGCACTGTTGCTATACCTCGTTATTTGGGGCAAGATTTTACTTAGTTATATGTACATAAGAGACTTCTTGCACCAATGCACTGTTTTCGATGGATAAGAAGGGCTCAAAGGAACCAGCCCATTCCAGAAATGGTTGGTGCTATGCAAAAGCTTGCCCCAAGTCACGAGGTATAGCACTCGGTGTACCAGATTTTATTCAAATTTAACTCACAAAAAACTTCCACAGACATGTGTATCAGACTTAGTATCTTTGTGGAGACAATGCTTTGTTTTCGTTTATGTGCAATCAGATATTTACACAGGGTACCAGATTTTACTCGAATTCAACTCGCCAAAGCTTTATTGAAACTGCACTTCTGTGCATGTACATGTACATGTGTAGGTATGCACATTGGCAGCTGGTCCTGTGTTTACTCAAGTTGCAGTACACTGAACATCAGAGTCATTGTTGGGGGGGAATCATTTTTGGGTAAACAGTTTTACAGTCTCTGTGTGTGTTTGCAGTGTGGATTGGATATGGGCGTGTGGGTGATTGGCTCAGTCACATGCCCACATGAGGGATATACAATACCTTGTGGGCACGTGGATGCGCAAGTGGATGCAAACAAAGCTCTTCTGCCAGCGGTCTGTACACGTTGCACGCCACATAAAATATTTACTGCGCTGTATGGATTTCTGGCCGGCTGTAAATGTCAAAACATGTCGACACGGAATGCTGCTGCACGCCCAAACCAGCCATTTGAAATTCATCATAAGGACTTAGCTCTGTGAACTGCACAAAGGGTCTTGAAGAAAAAAAGCAGCATTCTCTTTGACTTTGCAATTTTGGAGAAATTTCCGTCCCTTTACCACTGCCCTTTCAAAGAGCCGTCATCCCTGTTGTCAGCTTTAGGCATGGGGGGGGGGGAGAGGAACACAGTGGCAGCTCAGGCGGGCACAATACTGGAACAATAGATAGTTTTGATGCTTATGGTTTTTCCCGCTGGGTTCAGCTGCTTGCCGGGAGGGGGGGCCCTCAGGCCACCCCCGCCTTTAGCGACAGGCCTGAGAGAGCCCCACAGCAGCTCCATTCCGGCTTTGGAATGTTTGATTTCTTTCGGTGTGGCTTTTCGCCGGACCAGTTCCTGTATTGATCCAGAGCAGTCGGGCTAAAAAAAATCCATACCAACTGTCAAAGCAGCACGCGCGATCAAAAGTCAAAATGGTAAAGGCACGAGTGTTTATTTAAACAGCCGTAATGTGAAGTGCCGAATGGCTCTTTGTGCTAACAACATGAAAATAGATGTAAAAATAAGTGTAAGGCCATTGCGGCTAGTCAGTTACATGTACGATGTCATAAATGGTCAAGACAATCCTCTTTTCCCGCGCCCGTCACCTTTTGTTTCAATCCATTAAAGGGGGCACTGTATTTGTTGTTTATTTTATGTGCACATAGAACATGAATGTGGTCACGTTGACAGTCACATTGGTATGATTGTCTGTATGATAACAGGTTTCATTGTAGATCCAATCAGCTACCGGATTTCCATTGGCCTTAATGTACACGGCGTAAGTAATTAAAAAGTGCGATGTGAGTTTTATCAGCGATGCACACCGATATCCATCGTCTCCACTGCGCGCATACGTAGCATTAATGTCATTTCCGTCATGCCCATCATATGATGGGCTTTAATTAAACACATGACTTCCATTCTGTGGGGCCGCAGCAGGAGCAAATGCGCCAGGCAAAAGCAAATTGACTTTAATATTTCAGCCCGAGTCGATAACGGCTTCCTCCGGCTCTAATGGGGGGGGGGGACAAATTATGACAGGATGCCTGTTGCCCTGTTTGTTTGTGGACTGGGGGAAAAAAATGCCCCTGCCCCGTTCAAGGTTAATGCATAAATCCTCCCGAAAGCTTGTCATACTGGGCATTGCAATTAGCATCGGGAGCTCTTGTCCCCAAGGCGTAGCGGTAATATTTCCCTGATTCCTGCAAATATCAGGCGGCGCTGGTCTGTCAGAGCCGGTTAGATTCTGAGATCTTCAAGTCTCTGATTGACCAATCAGCTGCTGCCTTGACAATGACAGTGGGCTCTCCCGACAGGACAGAAGAGCCCGTGTTGAAGTGAAGAGCCTTTCTACTGGTGTAAATAATGCACCCATTACCTGTGGTTTGAGAGTTGAAGACAAGGTGATGAATTTGACTTCAAACTAAACACAACCTTTAATGGAGCATTGGAAATAAATTGGGAAACTAGGGTGCGGATCGTTGGGCGAGAATGTGGCTACATATCAGGCCTGCAACTTTTCCTTGGGTCGGCTGATTTCCTCATTTTTCACTTCACACTCATGCCAATGAAATCTGCAAAACAATATACAAAGCCTTTTCAAGATTGTGCGCGTGACTTCCTCGATTTTGTCCAAGTTGCATGCCTGATATATACATATACATGTATGTGCATGGGTCAGTGTATGTGGACATGGGCACTTATGTATCTGTGCATGCACATTCATCTTTGCATGGTTTAAGGCGGGAGAACACAGTTTCCCTGGTGTTAACTATTCCTGTTTTGCTGAAGGTTGTCTGCGTGCTCAGGCATTGTACACGTACATGTACATATGCATGCTGCGTAAGGCTCTGGGGCCAATTTCATAGCGCTGCTTAAGCGAAAAATTTGTTTAAGCGTGAAAAGACCTTGCTTGACAAATCAGGTTACCAGCCAAAACTTCTTGTAATGTACATGTATATTGTTTTGGAATGGTATTTACCTGTCTTGGTTAGCATGACAATCACATAGAGTTTGAGCTGGTAACCTTTGTTTATTAAGCAAAGTTTTTTAATGCTTAAGCAAATTCTGTGCTTAAGCAGCTCTATGAAATTGGCCCCTGTGTGGTACATACATGTACTAGCACATGTAGGGATGTCAAGATGTTTATGGCCCAATAGCCTTCTTAACAACCCTCAACATGTTCATGTATCAGTACAGCAGCAGTACACATCCATGTACATGTTTATGTATAATTGTACCTTCCAAATTGCTTAATATCCATATTATCTGCCCCGAGTTGAAGTGCACCTCCAAGCGGCAAAAGAAAGACAGAAGTAGTAAGTTTTGTAAGCAGGTTCTTGCACGCGTTTTGCATGTACGCAGAGACCATACATTAAGGAATAAATTTGTTACACATTTTCAGTATACTCCGCATCAATCGTGCCATTTTTGTACCTAAAAACCACGCCCTCATTTGTTCCGCTCGGAGCGGATACTGGAGGCCCTTGAGAGTGTCTGGATACTGTCATATTTTAGAGGGCTTGCATTTGCCCTAAGGCTTTCAGCATGCTTTATCATCCCACTTTTAAATTCAATCCTTGAATCCTTTTCACAGTTTTCAATTCCGTTTCACCATGAACCCTCTCTACAGAAACGAGAGTCTGGTGTTATCCCGCTTGAAGCTTCCTTATCCCAAAGAAAGTGCCTTCAATAAGCTTTTTGTGAGTTAAATTAAATTTGAGTAAAATTTGGTACACTGAGTTATCTGATTGCATGTAAACATTATTTGAATTCCCAGACTAAAGACACTTTGTCATACCTTGTGATTAGGGCAAGCTTTTGCGTAGCATCCATTATCCCTGGAATAGACTGGTTCCTTTGAAAACAGTGTATTAGTTTAAGGTGTCTCTTATGTCACTAAGCAAAAGCTTGCCCTGAATCACGAGGTACAGCAACAGTGTCTAGTATGGAGAATTCAAATTGTTCCGTTCACGTGAATTGAAAGAACTCAGTGTAACAGATTTTGTTCAAGTTTAACTTCGTATAAGGCTTGTTAAGCCCTCCATTAAATCATTGCCCCATTAATCACACACTGCTTTCTGGAACCCTATGTCTGTTTCATGATCGCAATGGCAGCGCCTCCTCCAATACTGCTGCTGTTGCATGTTTCAAAGACCACCTCTGCCACCACAGGATGCTGATCCTAAAAACACATACCGGTAGTTGTCATGATTTGCCTGAATATCAGCCCCCGTTATTACTGCGCAAATTGCTTAATACAACCCTACTTTTCCTTTATTCTTCTTCTTAGTACTGCAAACAAACTCCTCAAATGGGATATCGACAAGAATATAATATCAAATCAGTGCTCTGAAATATGCCATATTTCAGAGCACTGATTTGATATTATATTTTTGTCGATAAATGGGATCACGGTGCTACGCAGCCCTTCCATATTCCTCAAATGGGATATACTGTTGCAGGTGTGTTGTGGCCAATGTATACATGTACTAACTTCTTCTTAAGTCTCTCTTATTCTAGAGTCTCTGGCATGAGACTAATGAACATTATTGTTTGTCTATTACTAAAAAAAGTAAAAAAGAAGTGACAAAATTTGAAATAAACCTACAAGTCCAGTTTTGACCTTTTTGCCAGCCCACCTTCATCCCAATGCAAGCTTTTTGAATTTCTCTAGCACATACTGATAAATAGTCACTCTTGCTTGTGTATGAACGGCATTACACATTGCTCTTTTTTTTTTCATTAAGCCCCAAAAATCTGAGAATTCTTTCCTGACTGGATGATAAATGCTTCCAATATACCGCTATAATTGATAGCCTGCGCAGGTACATGTGCTCCGTCAATTAGCCGGTACTCAATCAATTAACTGGTGCTCAGTCAATTAAAGCTGGCTCTTCGGATTGGGTAATGTGGTTTTTGGGAGTAAGCCCTAAGCTAGCCTAATGGCGTGCACTAATACATCTACTTATATTTTGCTTGGTCATGAATCTGGAAAGACCATAGCAAACAACACTTATTTTGTAATTGTTAAAGTCAAATACAGCCCCGAAGTGATGTGGACACGCACCTATCCAAGTCGTCACATGGCTTCATAAATGTTGCTTGTCATTTTTATCACTTTTAAACACTGACTTTCCGTGAAAAGCTGAATGACTGGTGCTGCTGTTGGCCTTTTATATGTCTTCAGTGGACAAAGGGTTGAAATGTACATGTATGCATGTCCGGTTCGTAGGGGATGCAGTTTTTTTCACCCACAATCCTGGCCAAATCTCGTTGTACCCCCCCACCCCAGGGCCCCCTCTCAGTGCTGGGTCTCCCTGCACGGTCTGCGCCCCAGCTCAAAATGACCACATTGACCGGGGGAGTAGGGGACCCAGAAAGGGTATGGCTATTGAGAGGTGTCCCAACAATTTTGTCCAGGCTTGTCGCAGCTGATTTGCCCGTGTGAACTTACCCTGATGTTAACTTCGAATTGAAAACACTGGGGGGGAAGTCACATCTCCCCCTCTACCTCCCCCTCTCCTTCCCCCCATGTCCTGTATCAGGTCCACGTCATATCATCTGAAATGACTCTTGCGTGGTCATGAACCAGTCGTAGGCAGCCCCTACGCTGCTGTAAAGACAGGTAAGCTTGTAAACTTTTCTGGAGCTGCCGACAGACTGCTCCGCCATCAGTTGTACACCCGCGCTCCTGTGGCCACAGTACAACATGCCTCTCCCCCGTGATGGATGGTTGTGTTCAAGCCGGTTGTCTTGTTTGTGTTTTGTCGAGGGAGCCCCCGCCAGAGAAAGGCTTTTGTGAGTGGATTAATGGCCTGACGTTAGTGTGAGATTGTTGGTGATTTGTTACTGTCAGAGTAGTTGGAATGAATTATCTCTGGCAGGAGGAATACTTCTGTTTATCAGCGTACAATGTCTTAAAATCGATCATCACAATTCGAAGTTTTCAGAATCAGAAAGTCACAGTTTCCTGTGTTTTTTATTTTCAAGCAGCGACAGGTATTTTGATCTGAAAATTGAAATCAAACCTAATTTAATTGTCATTAATTTCATAAAGTTAGGTTGTTGTAGTATCTTATAATCAATGTTAGTAGATATTTTCAGTGAGCGTAATGATATTGCAGCTCTTGTGCAAAGACTGTTCCTTCCCTCTTGCTTCTCGTCGGGTTGTTCTGTGCTGTTTTTTACCACTGCCAGCCCGTACAAATTTTACTTGAAACTACTGTACATTGCATGTGTCTTGCATGTATATTTTATAATTACATGTGTATTAGCATTTCGTTGGAGGATATGGAGCCACTGAAATTCCGATTCTTGTCTTACAACATGCGTCTGCACGTAGCATGCCAACTCGACAAATTTATGGTTGTCATGGAAATGCTTAAGACGAACATGCACACGTGTGGCTCATACCCGATAACGGTATTTGTACGGTCATGGTAAGGCATCAGCTGCTGTGATAGACCATCAAGATTTCACATGAGGAAAGAACTAGACATGAAATGATAATTGAAGACACAATATGCCGGTACACCAGGATTCCGTGTGGTAGCAATCGGATAGGATATTGTGTCATTTTTTAAAGAAGTGTTCGTCCAACCTGATAAGGAAAATGGCTAGTAGTGGTTGAAAAGCAACAAAAATTTAATATGGGGCACTGAGTGATACAAGGTTTGGCACTTGGTTTCCTCATTACAAGCCTGGTGCACACGTGCAATGTACTGTGGCATTCTGGGAAGGCCACTTGTTATTAAAACCTCAGGACTTTTAGCCTGACAGCATTGCTGCTCACTAGAAATGCAATTAAGTATTGGCTGGGTGTAATGATGCATTATTGGGTTCCCTAAAGCTTAGCTTTAGATTTTTGGGAGGAGGGTTCAAAGTATTGAAGAAGTCTGTTGTTATGATATCTGTTTCCGTTTTCTTCCTATGATTAAAATCATTAATGATATCATGTCTTAAAACATTGTTTTAGGCAGTACATGTACAATGCAATGATTCAATGTAATCTTTAACAAGAGCGTCTTAGAATCATATGATACCTGAATTTCTTAACTGCATTACATATTGTAATCATGCTTTGGGGATTTTTTATTTTTTATTTTTTTTCCGGACCCCAGATTTGCACCGATTATTTCACTAAGCCCCGGCTTGACGCCATTCTGCGACTTGACTCTAGAGTTAATCAAGTCCTCCCCCTGGAATCCAATCGGGCGCAGGGCAAGCACTCCAAAACCTTGGCTCCGTCGTCGTCGTCGCAATCTCTGATAATTGATTCCCCTTGAGATACGAAGGCTGTTTCAGTCAAATGTCCTCCTCCTCTCCCCGGTGAGCAAACCCCCCCCCGGCCTCCTACAGTTGCCCAGAGACTCCGGAGCAGCCCACCGTACATAACTGTCTGTACACTTTGCCATCATAAATCCATTTGAGCCTAACAATAATAAGTGGGCTTTACCACTGCGCTAATGGTGAATGCTTCAAGAAGAGAATCGGTGTTTCATTATGGACAATGACGAATGGAGAAGCTGAAAGATAAACACGGTCATCATGTGTCCATGATGTCCAAGGTATTATCGTGATTGTACGTGCCGGATATTTTGCTGAGGGAATTACAAAATGACCATTGGATTCTAAAGTTTCCATCAGTCCGATGAGCTGGTGGCAGATTTGTGTTATTTATCATCAGAGTAAAACTTCACACTTGGTTGATTTACACATGTGAAATGTGTATCCAGTTTATTGGGCATTTTTTAAATACCTCTCTACCGCAATGTGGGTGGAACCAAATCAGATAGGGACTGTTTAATTTGAATTCAGATACCATCTGATATCATTTGTGGTGTATCATCCCAGTAGGGGGGGGCACAACAAAAGACGGCATTATTCGGACGGATTACTCACGATTGTTTAGTCACGTTCGCCTTGAACTGCAATGCAGCCCCTTATCAACAACCCCAGGCAAGGTGTTTGCCATGTTCCTAACATTTTCAGGGTTGATTTGTTTCCGATAAACGGCTTTGGCAAATTCCTCCTTATCAGTGGAGAAGTATCAATGTACGAATTAGAGAGAGGGGTTGACCCAGCAAGGTCAGTTCAGGCAAGCGTCGGCCTTAGGGCTGCATTGGGCCCAGTTCCCAGGCGCTCAGGTGTTGCAAGCAAGAAATGTAACCAGTTATCTCAGCTATAATTTGGAATCTGAATGGGAGAGGCAGTGCGGCAGCGACTAGGTTGAAAGCATCGAAGTAAAAATCTGCTGCTGTACACTGGTTCCACCTTCTGCACACTGCTCCAAGCATCTCTGTACCTTCTTACAATACGATGCCTGCCCTTGTGCCTGTGCTTTAAACTTCACTAAATGAGAAATACATGCAAGAATAGTGTAGAAACAGTACCACAAATGTGGCCTAATCTAGCAAAATGAGTCGTAGGCTGTTCTTGAGCCAATTCTTTTTTTTTTTTAATTAGTCCAAGGCATTGAAAAGTCATCTTGCTCAGTATACGCCGTACATTTAAATCCTTGGATGCTCTTAACATTTTGGCCTGAATAATGTTCGTTTTTCCACAGGTTGCCAACAAACAATGTTCAAACAAAGTGCTGAGTTCGCTTTTTCTACTGTAGACTACTGCAACATTACCGAAGAAAGCCTGAGCACTCATTAGCCAGGATCTAGTCACATATATAATATATATATATAAAATATAATACAACCCCCCCCAAAAAAACAACCCTTCTGTAACAAACATATGTATACATGTATTCAATTACTAGCAGATAAAACTAAAAGCCTAAACCAATTGAATACGTACAAGTGCTACCGTACATGTGTCACAGTTTTGAGCAACATGATCCATGATAGAAATGAATGGAGAAGAATTAAGAATAAGATTAAAAAGTAAAAACTAGGGCAGTGTGTCTCTGCTGATCAGGAGAAAGAGATCTGTGACTCTCTTATCTGCTCTGTGTTTATTTATTCTTGACATATACTGCTGGCCATGATTTCCATGAGGTCACATTGGCTGCAGCAAATGCAGGGTAAGTCATCCATGTAACTGGACCCAGCCTTGACAGTGACATGGAAAATAACCATGAAATCGGCCCATGTAGGTGGAGATGGGAGATCGGGTACCAGAGGAAATTGCAACGTCTACGTCCGTACACACGGTAGTTGCAAGGGATTCCCAGGTAGTGTTACAAATCAGAGCTTATTGCACAGAAAGATATGGAGGCACATTAAACCAGCATGAAATATGAAGGAGTGTGTTTTTAATTTACATGGATGTGTTGGCTTACTGTGAAAATTTGATTTTTTGTGTGTTGTTTGCTTTAACGACATGGAAAGTCAAGTGGGCCGCAGGATATTTTACACATCAACTTCCAGTCGGTTCTCTTTTTGCACTCTCTCTGGAGGACACACAATTTGGCACTAGCCGTGTGTTTCACACACGCACTTGTTTATTTTTCTAGGCCAATAAATTCACTGTACATTCATGTACTGGTACATTCAAGCAAAGTTGTGTAATGCGCACACTCTGCAGTCAAAACCATGCATGGGACTGGCAGCTTTGGTTCAGTTGTTTGATGCCAGCTTGCCAATCTTGATCCTTGTAACTGCTTTCTTTTGCTCTCACAATAAAAAGGGGAAAACTTTGAAGACAGTTGCTTTGGCCATTTGACTAGTAGTGCTAATCCTAGTTGCTCCTTCCCTGTGTCCTTTGTACAAGGTACAGTCTACAAGAACTCCCAAAGTGCAGAGCTTGTTTGATCAGAAGTGAGCCTCTCTCATCTTCTCGCTGATTAATGATATTAATTAAATGTCAATCTGCGGTCTCAGTTTTGTATGATTTCTGAGCCAGGCTTGGAACAGGTGATCCTTGGTTGAGGAGTTGACGACAGGCCTGTTTAGATATCATTCGTCAGAGACAGCATCAAAGGATTTTTATTTTTTAAGGAAATTAAGGAAAGTCTTAGTACTTTCAGAGCCAGTACTTCCGATTTTGCCAGATCTGGCTGAGTTTTGGGACTGAACGGTGATGGAAGTCATCTGTCGTGGATGCATATTGCTATGACGTTTGTTGTCATTGATGAGGAAATAAGTACCGAGCATTTTACCACTGGTTTGTTCATTAAAAGAAGATTGAAGAGCTCTGTCCATTTAGAAAAAAAAATCCAGTTGGCTGTCATGCTTTGCAGTATTAACAATGTTCTTTTGCTTGGCCTTTTGCCAACCTGTTCTGGGGACACCAGTACATGTAGTTAATGACAGACTGTCTTGTAGATGAGCCTGAAGGATTATTTTTATATATATTTTTTTGCTAGCAAGTTTTTAATTTGTGCTAGCACACTGGTATCTCTTCTGGATCACCACTGCATTGTGTGTATCCTTGTGGCTTTATTCTTGTGCCCCCCTCCCACATTGTGGAGCAAAGATACTTGAATGCTACACGCACATATACGGCAAACGCGTGCGCTGTGCGCCATACACACAGCTTAGAGTCCATGTATGGCCATGTATTGCTTCTGTATACCAGTCTAAACACAGTAAGGCTTGTCAATCCTAACATTTCAGCAGAGTTTTGCATGCGTTCCTCAGAGGATCTGGGAATTTGGGGGGTTGAAGTTGACTGTGTAGGTCTTGATGATCAAGAATTTGTTAGATTTTTGTCCATTCTAATGTCACTACAAGAAAGTTGGTACATTGTCAACAGACCTGTGTGCAGGAGTGTCGAATATAGAATTCAGCACAGAGCTCTCACCTGCTGCGTTCTTGTTACTCCAAAGCCGGAAAAAGTCAATTCACACAGCAGGATCTTCCGCTGTTCCCCTAAAATGGAAATCAAAGTTAGCAGGCATCTAATATGTCGATGGGCAGTGCTCCAATTCAGTCAGAAATTGGCCTCCAATGATCTCGGTAATTCAGCCATTAGAAGTGATCAGAGGGCCCTGTGAGTTGACGCTTTGTTGCGGAAATCAGACAGGCAGAGGCGATTTTCAATGTTTTGGGTCTCCCGATCCTGCTGAGATTTGGATTTTTAAAGCTCACCGTGGCGCTAGATTTGGGAGCAGTTTGGAGGTTTAACTTAGTGGCTTTATATTGTGGGCAGTGGAGCTTTGATGTAGAGCAAGGCCGTAATTTACAATGTATTCCCAGGCCAGACTATACCTGGTGGGACTTAAAAAAATATCAGTGTGATCTGGAGTGCACCAATCGCACCTTCAGAAATTCATTTACGTGCAGCGTGGAAGGTAGGCCAGTGCCAACAGCCAGTAGGATTCTTGTGGCATTTGGTTGTGCAGTGCTGAATCTTAACTTGGCACTGTTTGGATCGATCATTTCAGCTGAGGTGATGAAAGGCGTCAGGCTTGTCTTCAAGGCAGGGTTCAATCATAAATGAATTGTCATCACAAGATGTCCACAATTAAGTCGGGATAAAAATGTGGGAAGAAATACATTTCTTGCTGAAGGACTTAATGGCTAGTCACACTCATACTGTCATCTAGCACCTATGTATTTGGCACCATCTGACTAAAATCTTATCAGAGTGAATTTTGGGTGGGGGGGGTATCGGCATAGAGGTCTTTCACATGATGTCACATAACGGATCTGGGTATTTCTGTTGGCGATTTCATGCACCCCAGAATGTTGAGAGAACTTGAAGGCGTGCTTGTCTGCGTGGATCTGTGTAAATTGAGTGCTGACCATCAGAATCACGTGACTGAAAATTCTCTATACCAGTACATATCTGAATGTTTTAAGTGTTATTTATTTCTGTTCATAAGTAAAAGACAACAATTTATGAAATGTTTGGGTTTTCAGACAATTGAAAGAGAGCATGTTCTTGAAATTTATTCAGGGGAGGGGCTGGGTTTTGTAGAGGGAGGATGATGTGGGTATTCACGTAGAAATTTCACTGATTCATGATACAAAAGCTTCTGATTAACAAATAAACCGATTGTGCCTGCTAAATCACATGACCTATAGTGGGTACCAACAGCACAGCAACGTGTGTGTTGAGTGTTGTTTGCAAACAGTACAGCTAAGTTAAGGTATAGTACCCAGCACATCAGTAGTCTGAGTGCGATACCTACTGTCGGCTTTATTTTTGGTCAGTGATAATTAATATGAAACACTTTGCTTTTGGTGGATGCCGTGTTTGTTGATATTTAATACCCACTATAGGCAGGGGTGTGAGAATTCAGCTGATGTCAGCTATTTTTTGTTAAGATGTTGACCCTGAATTCCAGCTTTTTTTGTACACCTGGTCACTACAAAGGTGTGGGAACTTTTACATTTCAGCTTTTTGCTCGCTGTTTTAAGCTGTAATTTTAAGTGGTCGCTCACACCCCGTATAGGTCATGTGACTAAGTTGGCGCAGTCGGTCCAGTTAATCTCTCTCTTTCTACATTTTCCAATGGCTGGTAAACTATGCCCTGGTCTTCAGGACAAAAGCAAAACAATAATTTGTGTATTGTTCAAAAACCACATCCAGCTATCACAACTTCAATATCACCTCTATACATTAAATGAAAATGTGACTATCTTTCAAAGTACTGGAGAAAATGCACATGTTGAAGCACAACGTGGCTCCAGTCAAGTGTTATATTTCTGTAAACTTTGGTTGCACATAGGGATATGAAAAAGGTTTATACTCGCGGGAACGCATGCCATTCGCTGTGCGGCGGTACACTGATCAAACAGCTACGTGAGCAACCGTCTCCTTGCTCATCCTGGCTTGATGTCCAATTTGTAATTTCAATGATAATCAAACCCACACGGAAGAGCCTATTGCCAAAGTCCTTGGAGCACCGCTCCACTGAAACCAGATGGGTTTGTTTAAAAGAGACAGGACTCGAACAGTGTTTTCCCAATAAATACATGTAGTGTCCTTTATTACTTCCTGTCCGTGACAAGGTTGTAGCTTCACTTTGTTTTAACTTCAGTGCATCCACAAGGTCACCCTCTGCTGTTTTAATTAGGAAAGAGACAGGCAAACGGAGCGGGTTTGGTGCAACGACTGAACAAAAATGTTGGACAGTGAGAAGACTTATTTTTAATTTGGTTACAGCCTACAGCCTCAAAATGTTCCAGCGTCACTCATTCTTCTTATTTTGAACGTGCACTGTCTTAATGACAATGCTGGCTGCCATGGTCTCAGTGACAATGGTAGAAGCTTCTCTAGTCACTGAAGCAGTGATGTCATCCTGTAAAATACAGGCTAAGTCATAGATTTTGAGAAACGACGTGACTAATTGATTTGGCAACTGCCCCAGCGTGCAGTCACGGGTGCATGCTTGGCGTAGTGCATCTCCCGGCCTACACGAAGGTCGTTCACCTGACATGGTTGAACTTCTTGGACAACATCTCCTTTGTGCACGCGGGCATCCCAAGTTGATGATTGAGCCGTCTGCTTGTGGGGGGGGAGGGGCACATCACGTGATGTGCTGGTAGGAGGCAAGCATGCAGGTGTGCTGGTACATTGCAGAGAGTTAACGCATGTTGGCCCTTGTGCTTGAGAATGTACACATACATGCACTTCCATTGTTTTCTCATCATGCGACGATGTGTCATCTCCAGAGGGACATGGTTCTGATGGTTTGTGCAACTGTTATTCTCTAGAAATCTACCACAGCACAGGCCAGCTCCCAGTAATACCGGTACATTCTTCTCGATGGGGTACATGTATATGTATATCTGTAATCGGGTTGAAGCTTTCAAGATGATTTACTTTAAGCACCTGCGGTAATGGCAGTGTTGAATGACAAGAACAGCCTGAAACTCCAACCTAATGAATGGTGTTTGGAAATCGTTCTACATGGATACTGTCCTCAGCTGTTCCAGAGATGATTAATGTACATGCGAAAGTTACACGTACTTGATGACTAAATATGGAAGTAGTGACATTGTACATGTACATGTATTTGCAACACTGTGCTTCGGTTTCGTTGTTCTTTTTTGTCAATAAGCAGAGATACAGTATGTGCAACTGATATGAAGTTTATGCCGCTATGGAATGATTGAAAAATTAATGCTGACAGAACTTAGTTCATTTACTTAAAGACTTAAAGGTTACGTCGACGGGATATTTTGTCAAAGATCACAGATTTTTTTCAGCCACTAAAAATATTGTTGGGTCCTTGAAGGTATTGCAGTACATGTGGTGCTTAAATTTCCATCTCCAACTCTTTTTTGTTTGATGTTAACTCCAACGTCTTCACCTGTGAAAGTATCCACCGCACTGCAGCCCAGAATAAAAAAAGACCATTGTCAGAGTGTCTGAAAATTTAACGTCAGACAAGAATGCCTGATTGGGTGGTGCTTCTTGGCCCTTGTCAAATAGAGTACCGAAGTGTGACGTCACTGTGAACCAGAAAGTGCAGTGCAAACGAATGGAGTACGTGCGCGTGTTGGTTCACGCGCTGGTTCTCGTGCTAATGCCTTTTACACACTAATTGTGCGCATGATGTATTCACTTCAGTACTCTATAATGAAGGTCCTCAGATGTTTGAAGTTGTTATTAACTTTCTCACTGGGGTCTTAGGTGGCGGAGTGACCATGCCTAAACTTCAGCTGTTTTCTTTCACGTTTTCCCATCAGTGAGTTTTTATGTAATTTTATTCCTTGACTTTGAAAGCACTATCGGATCCAGGACGTTGCAGGGCTCGTGTCTTCGTGGGAATTTTAATTCACATTTCCCCGTTTTTCATTTTCCCCTCTCTGCAGTTTGCGTTGGAAACGGCAATGGTGTGTCCAGCTCAGTGGACATTGACAATGATGACTACCACTACCAGTCACTGAAGGAGCGGTTTGAAGGTATGCTCCTAGGTGTTATTCACAGGAGAGCCATTTGGGATTGGGCTCTAGTTTCCACTCTCCATAATTTGGAACTACCAATGGAAATGCAACGATGTCATTCTCCATGTATATTCCCCCCCCCATTGAATCATCTCCGTTTCCAAATGAGCTGAGTTGGTGGAAAATATTTTTTTTAGGGATTGCATCGCTGAGTTGATTCAAAATGGCCGACTTTTGAACAATTTTAGTTCAACGGGGGTGTGCACTTCGTCATCTTCAAAATGCCTGATTCTGAACCTTGCTTTGATGTTGAATAGGGTATCCAGTGTTTTGTTGTTTCTCTTTTTTTGCAGCAGCAGCAGAAAAAAAAGAAATCTTTCTTGTAAAGTTTGTGCTTCTCTTGTCTCCATCCACGTCAGTTAGGCTGAGCACAGAAACTGAGCACAAAAAGTGTCCATGAAAGGCTCAGGAATTTCTTGCTTGTGACCACTTCACTTGTAACATGTTGTCATTTTCCGGGGGGGGGAGTATGGGAGAAAGGGCTTTTGGAAGAGACTCCAGTGTTAAAAAGATTCCATTCTTGCTGAAAGGTAGACGGCATTTTTCATGGGTCACCCACTGTCCCTAAAAATATTTTGACATCCTGATATTCAGTGTAAACGGCACTGCATGGACTTGTTGAAATGGTACTTTTACGGGAAAAGCCATTCATGGGGGAAGGCACTCGTCACAATAAAATATGAGGTAGGGCACTCGTTACAAAACACTGGGGTTCAATATTGCCCTTACATTAGAGTCCCCCTCCTCTCTCGGTATTGGCAGGTTGCACCTTCGTGGATGGCAACCTGGAGGTGAAGTTCATCCGGCAGTCACACTTCAACATGTCCTTCCTGAAGGACATCAAGGAGGTGACTGGCTATGTACTGATCCTGCTGTACTACCCGGCGGTCCTCTCCTTCCCCAACCTGCGCATCATCCGGGGCTCCACGCTGTACGAGGGTGACCTGGCGCTGTATGTGGCCACCACTTACCACAACCGGCTGCCCGAGGTGGGGCTGCGGGAGCTGCACTTCCCCAAGCTACACGGTGAGTGCGCAAGCCAAGGAGGGTGCTGTCTCCGGGCTGCATGAGTCGCAGACCAGTGAGAGGCAGGTTCTTGCCTTGAAATTGCAGTCACGAAATGTTTGCTATGAATTTAGCTGGAGCTGAAGTGAGTTCAACTTTGGTTGATTTTATTGCGGGAATGTTTGATGTCATGCTGCAAAACTGCTTGTGTTCGCTTTTGCACCAAGTATGAACTTGGCTTGTAATAACCTGCCATAGGAAACAATGATAAATGCCACCATTTCAAAAAATTGGAGGGAAGGAAATTCACAAACCCTGTTTAGAATTCAGTGGACCATAAAGTGCTCTAATAATGTAGCACCGGCTTCGACAGCATAACAATTGAAAATTTAAGTTGGTCTGCCCAGGCTGTTTGAGGTGTATCTACTGGCCTGTTTTCTTAGGATTCATTTGCAGTGGGTTTTGTTGGCTTGCATTTTTTTTATGCATTATTTTGAGTGTTTATCCTGCATCCTACTCGGCATACTTAGGTGCATCTAGGCTTGTCAATAAACCCCTCAGGTGGGACTAGAACCCACAACCTACTGCTTACAAGGGCAGACATCAGGGCCGATTCAAGTCAGATGACAGGCAGGTACAGCACCAAGTGTTTCTTTAACATGTGATTTGAAATGAGACTCTCAGAAGTGGTGAAGTTTAAATCTTGCTCAGTCCAACAGAATGCATTCACAGAAAGCAAAGAAGGTCCAGCGTTCATTTCTTCCCAGCCAACGAGCAGAGCTTAGATCGACTGTACGCAGGTAGCCTCATGCTGTTCAGTCTAATAGCCACGTTCACCTCTTGTCTCCTTCACCTCTTGTCTCCCAGAAATCATTAAAGGCAAGGTCAAGTTTGTGGACAACCGTGACCTCTGCTATGTCAAAACCATTGACTGGCATGACCTGCGTCCAGATCTAGATCCGTGGTACTCGGATCATGCCACATCGTGCCCTGAAGGTGAGGCCATATTCAAACCTCCCCCCGTACATCTAGTGGGGAAAAGAGGGGGTGCAGGGATTTTTTGGGGGGAATTGGAAGGCCAACATTTCAGAAACGGCGTTGGCATCTTTCTTACCAGTTGAAATTTCTTTTCCAGGCGAAAATAGTTGGACATTCATTTGTAGAAATTTTTTTTTTTTCTAGCCATGCCACTGTTTCCACCCGTAACATTGTGTGGAGTGAATTCCAATAAGTGCACTGTCTAAAGATGTAGGGTTTCTAACCAAGTGCTTGCCTACTGGTGGCCAATCTTGGGGGGGAAATCTTGTGGTGATGCAGTACATTGATGTCATTTGTGACTCGCTCGGCAAAAATGAGTCACGCGTCGCCAAAGTCACTTTCGAGTTAAAAGCCCATGAAAGGATCCTGCAAAGTATTTAAGCAGTAGCAACCAACATTTTCAAATCGGCACAACGGTGACCGGTGACTCCTGTCCAAAGAGCGGGTCACATTTAATCGGACTCTGCTGCAGTTACTGTGTGATGTCGAATACCAGAGTGACCACCATAGGATAAGCGGCACCACCACGATCAGTAACTGCCCCTCTGAGATGATGAATTCTTCCAACTTTTATCTCTTCCCACTACTACCGTTACAGATCCTCCTTGCGCTCCAAACTGTCCTGGAGGATGTTGGGGAAGTGGTCCCGATATGTGCCAAGTGTGTAAGTAAAAAGAAAGGATCTTATACGAACCGAAGAGGTGCCGGAGATACTGGGGAAAAAAAGACCTAAATATGGAACTTCGTGAATAGCCAGCTGGAATTAAACTCCAAGCCCCTCCGGATTCACAAAGTGTCCAGAAAATCTGTCAAAAATAAATGAGCGGTTGGCACTAGATAATGTGGTTGGTCTTCATACAAACTTGAAACATGGATTACATGTACATCTGAAAATATTTTGAGTGCCTTGGGGCAAACTGATCATTGAACGAAGATTTGCCACATAAATTGTCTGATTTATTATTATGTTTATTAATAGAGCAGACAGCATCAGGTCAGAATGATGTGAATCGTAAAAATTATGTTTGGGCTAAACTACAGGATTAGGTTTTAATACAGAAAGCAAATATTTCTGACGGTCCAACCGATTGAGAGATTTATTTAGGAAATGCCTTTGATGTGCTGGCATATGTACCAGATGAATGTAGATTGGACTTGATTGAAGAAAAAGTCGGAAACTTTGCCGAAATTGAAGTTTGAATGCCTTGATCTGTTCCCCTGAGATTCGACTCAGTGAGACTTTACAGCGTCTCAGCTGAACCATCGTTTGAAAGTTAGCCGTGCTCCTTGAGCAACTTGGATCCTGAGCCTCACAAGTGCGTTGTATGATATGCACTACCGACGGCATACAACTGTGTATTACATGTGTGCTCGAAAGTGTTTGCTGCATCCTTAATCGTCTCTGCTGTGCAGGTAATGTGCGGACCGCACATGGTTGTTCATGCCCATAGCTAAATCACAGTGTGGCATTATAGTTTACCGGTGGATCGCACTTGTGTACACAAAAGGTCTTTATCACCCTTTGTCTTTCCTTTTTTCCTTGTTAGTGACTCGTAAAAACTGCAGCGGGACATGTGACTACCGTTGCCGGGGACCGACGCAGGCCGACTGCTGCCACCGTAGCTGTGCGGCTGGCTGCACTGGACCAAGTAACAGAGAATGCCTGGTAAGCATAAGAAAGCTAAATGTAAGCCTACATTTAGGTTGGTTCCCTAGTGGACATTTGGTTATGCTGTTTCCAATGTCATTATCATACATGTAGGCTAGGTAAATCTTAAACCAAAAGAGGTTTTATTTTTTTAATTTGAAGTGATAAGTAGGACAGTTACGTATTAATCCACTTGTTTGGGGGTAAAACTATGTTTTTGTTTATAAATTTTGTTAATGGCGGGACCGAGATTTCACTTTTGCATGGAATGGCCCTCGGGTTTCCACATGGTTGTATCGATTGCTGTTAGCAGGTTAGATACCAAGATGCCTACTGTCATGGAAGAGATTGTGTATGACGTTATTCGATGATAAAAAAAGGTCAAAAATTGTGCGCTGAAATATTCCTGTGTTGTCACTGCAGCAAAAACTGATACTTCAGTGTGATGCATTTCATTTATGGTCACTCTGTTGACAACTTGTGTTCCACTTTCTGAGTCGTAAAGAAAAGAAATGTGGCCCTCTCTGAAGACTCATTGTAGACTCATTGTAGTCAGTTGGCAGTCAAAATAAAGATCTATCTTTGCCATGAGTCTTTGCCATCTATCTTTTGCTCATATCTGAGTCCATGCTTGTGTCAGACGCGGTGGACAGTTTCTGTGTGATTGCATAACATCAGGGACTGTTCGGTGATACTGTCTGCATCTCTTTATGTTGATATGGAAAACTAGACTTCAAATTACGTGACCTTAGACTGTAGGCTTGGGGGTCTCTAAAAGCAGCCAAAGGTTAGAAAAAAGTGTCCTAATTGTTGCCCATTCAAAACCTGCCCGGACTGTGCTCATGCAACTTTGAGCATTTCAGTTTTGACAAAGCCAGGCATAATAGGAGCACATTCTCTTTTCTCAACTTTCAGGCCTGTCTCAAGTTCACCATGGACGACCAGTGCGTTGAGGCATGTCCGCCTCGCACCATATACAACCCGGATACGTTCCAGAACGAGCCCAACCCGGACTTCAGATATGCCTACGGGCCCAGGTGTCTCACCAAATGCCCCGGTAAGGAGGTTGTCTCTAGATCAGCTCCCTGATCTGGCAATTTCTTGGCCCTTCAGAATCTTTTTTACTTTGTGTGAGGTTGAGTGCTTTGTACACATTTTGAATTGTTCATTTTTTGTCCTAAAAATGGAGAATTGCTTGTTTTGTGTAGCGCTGAATTCAAAACCCCCCAAAACCAAACTAGTCAAGAAAAATTCACCTTAAGAGAACTTTGGTTAAGGAGTTAGCCAAACAAACCTCCAATAATAAAAAAAAAAGAAACTGGATGTCATCCGACAATTCCTATTTCAAATTCCTCACAGTTTGGTCCATTGTTCATCTTCTTAACATTGTGCAGATAATGTCTTGGAGGAGGGCGACAACTGTATCAACGAGTGTCCCACGGGAACCGTTGAAAGCACAGTACCGGGAGAAAATAAATGCGTGGAATGTGATGGCCCCTGCCCCAAAGGTACGTCAGTGAATCATGCAGTCACTGGCTCTTGAAAGGTGCCTGTAGTTTAGGGATTTCAAGAGTACTAATTTGTCATTCATTTATCTCTGTGTCTGGAATTTTGGGGGGGGGCTTGGGCGTCTGAGAATTACAGATTTATCTTCTGATACGGGCTGTTGGTTTGGGAATTAGGCCAAATGGTAAGATTGGAATCACTAAATGCAGAAAATAGTGTGTGTATCTGTGTGTGTGAGGGCATGTAAAATTGGAAACAAGAGATGCCATCTTTGGAAAGTGGTGTGAGTTTCAGATAGCAGAATGAAACAGGCAGCATGTCTGCAAGTTGAGCTGCGTACTCAAAATTTTACTGGGAAACTCTGGTGTTGGCGGTGGAGCAGATGCATTTCATCAGAATTTTTGTCCAAATTTCTACTCTGCACAGTGTGTGATGGTGTTGAAAGCACCCTCTACAGAGAAGACTTCATCAACGGGTCGTTGTCCAACTGCACCATCATCAAAAAGAACATCTTCATCGGCACATCCTCGTTTGAAGGGTAATTCTAGCATCTAAAAGAGCAATTAGTGTTAGTGTTGTGTTGGAGTCTGTCACAAGTCCTTGCCAGTCCCTGTAAGTCCGTCACAAGTCCCTGTAAGTCCATCACAAGTCCATTACAAGTCATTCAGCCTTGAGCCAATTCACAAGCTATTCAAATGAACCGTGAGAGAAGCATTCTTTTGTCATTGTTCACCCTATGACTTACGACTGGCCTTGTGAAGGGACTTGTGATTGACTTTGAAACTCGTCAAATTCTACATCAAAGTTTTGTGAGCATGTTCAGAACATTGCTCGTCGACAAGATGACGTAATAGTGGAAATGGGTAGGACACAGGCAGTGCGGGTAAGGGTGGTGGGTGTTCATCCTTTTCTGGAAAAAAAAAAGGGGGGGGGGAAATGAAAACCAAAAAGGAAAGAAACGAACCAGGAAGGAGGAAAGGGGAGGAAATGTGTCACTGTAAAAATACCTCAGAATAGACCTTATTCATTGGGAAGCCATTTTTCATCTTGTTCCCTAAATCTGTAATGTTCCGTGTCATCTGTTAGATGGGATGGTGCCAGACTCTTTTGGGTTCCAAGCCTCACTTTCAGTTTTCTTTCAAATGTGGCTTAAAACAGATATTATTATCGCATCAACAATATTTGATGACTTTTTGTTGACCTTTTTTTTACCACGGTTAGTTTTTACTCGCGGGTTCACAAAATGGAAAGTTTTTACCTCACTTTCAATTCAAGATGGTGAATGCATGAATACAGTCTATAACACTCTTTTCATCATTGATTGTATGTCAGTTTGCTGCTGCTGAGTGCTTTGTATCCCTCCTACCCCCCCAAAAGCAATTTCCCTTCCCAGCGACGTCCATCCTTCAGGATTTAGGCGTTCCTGTTCCAAAACAGCATTGCCTAACCTTTACAGAGGAAAGCCACACAGCCTTATGTTGCGATCCTGGCAGAATCTTTCTCAACACAGTTTTCTTGAATGGAGAAAAATGGAACAACTTTTGACAAAGGCACCCAGAGGAGCTGAAATTTCCAGGAATTCATTCATCACTCACATGCAGAAAAAAAAAATTTCAGGCAACTCCGTGGCATCGATTTGTTTTGTAGATTACCGGAGCCAGCAACCAGTAGGAAGTGTTTTTTTTGTATTTTACATTTCCTCACAAAATGACATTGGGTGTGCCTTTTTTTGGCAGGGATCCATTTTCGGGGAAGCAAGGCATTTCTATGGAGTTGCTGGAGCGGCTGAGCACGGTCCAGGAGGTCAAGGGATTTGTGTCCATTCAGGGGCACCACGTCCACTTCACCAACCTCACCTTCCTGCGCAACCTGAAGAAGATCTACGGCCGCAAGTTGTATGGGTAAGGACACTCGCAGTGTGTGTGTGGGGGTGGGGCAAAGAGAAGGCACTGATTGGCTGTCCCTCACAGTGTCAAGTCACAGGTCAAACTCAGTTTCCATGCCAACAGACCTAGACAGCATCGATGACATGCGATCATGTGGCTGCTCTTGATAGCGACTTGATGCAAACGGATGCAGAGTGTTGGTAAAGCTGGATCTTGTTCAACTTTGCCGACTGTCTGCGTCAAGTTGTCCAAGTACGGTGCAAACAAACAATCTAGCATAATAGGCATTCAAGGATGTTTGTCTTGCGAGAAAATGATTTGCTTTTGACTAAAATTATAAATGAAACTCATCAAATTAGAGTGTCTGTTTGGCCTCAAGAAATATTCAAACCAACTAAAAAGGCATATTATACAAAAATTTTCCAGATTTGTGGATGTCACTTTTTGTAACATGGTGTCACACTGTCACTGTCCTGTGTGTGTGTTTCGACCAATAAATGGAAGCCATGCTTCATTATATAATGAGTCCCATGTCTAGCAACAGGGAAAGAATGTAACTCACTTGGATAGCCCATAATTTGACTCACAACCAGATGATCTTGTGATGAGATTTTGCGATCTGGTAAAGACTCTGTTGAGGTGCTGATATCGAGAAAGTGAACAGATTATGTTCAAAAAAATTTCCCAAACTTTGAAAAAACATTCCATATTGATTCCATTGCCAGAGCAGTTTTATTTATTCTTACTTCTGTTTAGTCCAGCACCAAGTGCCAATTACAGGACGATTGTAAGTGACATTGAAGACTATGATGAAGAGATGTTCAGTTGAAAGAGATTCCAGGGAAACCCAGAAAATCAAATAAGGAACTGAGGACCCACATGGCGACCTAGGTGGGATTTGAACCTAGGGTTGCAGAGGTGAAAGAGCTAGGAAAGCGCACATGTGATTGTTTTGTCGTCATTTCACCCTTTTTGTGGGGACCCCAAAAATTCCATAGCGATTTCTAGACAGAGCACACCGATTGGATAAAACAGAAATAGGTAATATAGGTATAGGTCATATGATATATAAGACATACCAGGCCGTAACTGGCTCACACAGGTTAATGCTGAGGTTGAGTTGGGCGTATGGTCCTCACGAGTTCAGAAAAAGCCAACTTTTATACAGTGTTGAAGGGTTTTTAAAACTTTTTATACAACTTTTATACTCTTCTTCAATGTCTGAAAACGATTGACATCCTTTTGTGGTTGATTGTATTGAAAAGTGCACCGTTTTAAACATTTCAAGTTCTCTGTGCTTTTTTGGAAAATGCCGGGCACCATTGCTGTGTTGTCAATCAGGGAAGACACCGCTCAGTTCGTCTGTTCAAATTGCGAACCCAAAATTCGCTCACCAAAAGAATTTGTGACAAAGGGGATACTCGTTGGCTAATTTGCCATTGATTCAAAGACTCATTTGGCGCGGGATATGTGACAATGGGGACCTCCCTCTATTGTGTCGTCTTTTGTGTTGACGGCATCTTTGGAATTCCTTTCAGACATCCGGGGGGGAGAGGTGCTGTAGGCACAATAGCCTAAAGCTTGTGCATCACATGGGGGGGTCTCCTTGGCTACATATCATGCTGGATATACAGACACTCAAGAAGCAGTGTATCACAAAGAGAAGTGGAAATTTCAAATGGCAACATATCATTTCCAGCATTTTGTTGTGTACACAAATCAATGTAACATGGAGGTTTGCTCAAGAATATTGAAAAATTCACATTAGCAGGAAAAACCGCAAAGGCATCAAAAGAACCCTTTATAGCAAACAAACATTGAAAAAAAAATTGAGGAAAATTGAAACTCCAAAGTGCATTCTTCAAGAACTTAAGGAAACAAATTGCATTGCCTGGACCCTTTACAAAGGGATGTCAGAAGTGGACATTGGAGGAAGGAAATGTGATGAGTGAGTTGAGAGACCCAGTGAAGCCATGAATTTGAAATGAAAAGCAAGTGTTACCCTCGTTCATTACAGCAATATGTCTGATCATTTTGTACCCAACCCACCACCTCCACACTTTTCCAGCATCGATGGACCAAAGCAGTACTCGCTGTTCATTAATAGCGACTCGCTTGAGTCGCTGGGGCTGACGTCGCTCCAGCGCATCAACAAGGGGAACATTCTCTTTTACGAGAACCCCAAGTTGTGCTATGCCGCTGAGGGCATGTGGGACAGTATTATGAAACAGCCCGGTCGGCAAACGGTGGAGTTTTATCAAAATAAGGAGCAGCAAGAGTGCAGTAAGTACTTCTCTCCCCACCCACCCCTCTCTGGCATGGGTTCTGGCATGGCATCCATCCACTGGGACCTCTGTGGGATCGGAGAGTTCAGATTCCTGCAGCATCTGGTGACCATTTCAATCTGAGCTGAAGTTTGGAACGGTTCACACGAAAGAGAGATTCAGTTCAAAATGACTTTTTGTCACAGTATGAATTGTTTGAGAAACTTTCTCTGCACCTTTCCCATTCCATATAACTGTGGCACTTCTGTGCTTATCCTGTGAGCAGGTAGACACAAATTTGAAAGTTTTCACAGCTCAGTATGAGATGTTACCAGGATCTTGCAGCAGTGGCTCGACAGCAGAAGGTCCCAAGTGGAGTTTGTATTGAGAGTAAATTGCATGTTGAACAATGTAGAATACTAACCCTCCTGTGTGTTTGTTTTCATGGCCGCATGAATGCGTTGTTGTTGATAGCAACCACGCCCTGTACGTCGCATCGTCCACTGTGCAGTCGCTCAGTCTTGTCAGTTTGCAAAGGATTGAGTCGGGCGACGTGAATATCAAGTTAAATCCGTGGTTGTGCTATGCAGACGAGGCAATGTTTGATGGGATAGGTCACAGGGACATGGAGGTGACCATCTCTCAGAACGGGGAATCAGTCAATTGTGGTAAGTATGGAGAACCATCTTGCCCCACCCAGCTTCCCCCCTCCCCAGCCCTTCTTGGCTATCAGACATTCCCCCAGTCCAGCGCAGTCGTGATGCAGGAGAGATGCTTGTAATCAATCAAGTGAGGTTCACTAAATCCAGCCTCGAAGACATCTTTCAGATTTTTTTTTTTTTTGCTCCGTGAGTGTAAAACCTTGTGTAACTTTTTCAAAGAAGACTGAGGGATGCTTCCCCTCCCCCCAGGAAAATCTAACCAAAACGAATCCCACTAACGCACGCTGCTTGCTTTTGTGTCCAAAAGTTGGCCGAGTTGTTAAAAGATTTCAAACCACTTTTAAAAAAAAGGTGTTTTTCATTTGGTCAGTCCAGTCATTGCAGTACTTAAATTAGCTGGCTACAGGACTGAGCTTGTAATAATTATGGTTCACCTGATTGGTTGAAAGCAGACCCCCCTGCCCCTGCATCACATAACCTTAACCCTCCAAAACCATAACCTGCACGTTTGCATGTTTGATAAAAACTGACGCATGCACAACCCCGAATGCACTTCATCACTCCATAACCAGGCTGACGATAGAGTTCCTGGAGGTGGATCCTATCGGACACTCTCCCACCTTTTTAACACATAACTCGAACCTTTTTCTGTGGAACATCTCCTGTAATTTCACCTGATTCCTGAAGCTTTATTACATTTTCGGAAACGAATTCCGGTATTTCAAAGTAGCAGTTTTTTTTTTTCCAAATAACTTGCACCGCTGCAGACATGTCAGGGCTGCATCTAAATTTTCATGCCTAGAATCACTGTCTTGGGCTACGTGGGTCAAGTAGCATATCGCCCCCTCTTGTCTACAGCCACCCAAGGGCGGATCCAGGGGGGGGTGGCGGGGCAATTTTTTGGTCTATTTCATTTCCCTTCCTTCCAAATCATGTATAAGCACCAAGATGTTGCCTCAATTCCTCAGAAAGGCCTTAAAAGTTTACGTAACAAATTTTCCAACAGTTTGGCCCCCAAGAAACAATTTCGACCTCCCCCCCAAAAATGTGGTTCTAGATCCGCACAGCCCAGCCCTTATTCTAGCAGTACATAGCTGATCCTCACTGTCTTTGGAATCTTCCCCCACAGACATCTCCTAGCTTCAGTTTTAGCTGTGTCTTAATCACGTCTTTTATTCTGACGCTAAACCTCAACTCGCTCACCCGGATAAAAAAAACTCAAGTGTGTCCCTGCTCACATTGTGCCGTGAATACAAACCTTCAATCGTAGCTCCTCCAAGTATGACCTGACGTGGGTCTCATGGTCCTCGAAGGGTTATCTCCTAACTCTGCCAGCCTGTCTATGCAGTGACGTTCACCGCCAGTAGGTGGTCTGCAATCCCCATGTGTCCAAAAGCCCGCTGTTTCGGAATCAAGGGGCCTACTTTTTGTATCCCAGTTTAGATTTGGCATTTCTTGTGATGGCAGACCACCTATCAGTTATGTGCCTGGTCAGGATTTGTTGTGTTGAAATAACTCAGCATTCCTGGATTTTGCATTTTTGTTCAATGGGATTTATTTGCATTTGGCAACTTGGAATCTGCATGAGTTGGATTTTGTTATTTTTTTCTGCATGGTTTTGCATGCATTCTATTTTTCGCTAGATCTTGGTTTTAATGGTTTTGTTTGAAATAAAGAAAGCAAGATGGAACCATCTAAGAATGATTAAAAAACCTCTTTACAAACAAAAGAAAAACTGCTTAATTAACCCCTTTATATCGGGAGCCATCCACAGCCGTGGCTGTGTGTGAGGATTAGTGCATACCACACATACAGTCTATTCACCATGCAGCTGCTGGTTCAATGGAGCCTGCTGCTGGACAGAGCTTTGCACACTGGGCATACCGCAGTCCAGCAGTCACGGTCAAAAGAATCCCGGCGTGAAGGGGTTGACTTCATCAAGTTTCACAATTGTGAAAAAAACAAAAAAACAGATGATGCTACTCATTTCATTTCCATTTTTTGAATTGAAGAAAAAATAGGCTTTGTTTCCAAAACACTACACACACACAGACTTTTAATTCGTGAATAGGCAGTTCCCCTACATTGAAAAAAATAAAAGGACACTGATCATTAGATCATCAAATGTGAAGAAAATATGGTACACGTTGTCTCCTGTCTTCCATACTTGACATGTGCTTACTTTCCATTTGTGAAGTCCTATATTGAAGTCCTATCGTTCGTTCTTCTCATTAGTCCACAAATCACCTCCTGGCAATGGCGTAACTAGGGCTAAATGTGGGAGGGAGCCCCGGTGAGGAGGGGACACGGGCATCCATCCACTGAGGGGCACATGCCTCCAACATTGCCCTCCCACCTGGCCCTCAAAGTTTACACCACTGCCTCCTGACCGCTGTCAGTTGGGGAGTGGAACTATTTGTGTTGGAAATTTCATGAATAATTCATGATTGCTAATTTGAATTTATTCAGCTGTGCTGCACAGCCACACCCACTTTTAGCATTACACTCTTTCACAAATGTGATTACATTCCTTCCCCCCTTCCATCCTTCAGATTTCCCACATTTTGGTTCATTGTGTGTCCACGTTGTCGGTTGTGACTGTCGTCATTGTGATTGTGAAATTAAAAGTCAAAATTTCTTCTTCTTTTTTTCCCCTGCTGCCCATTTGCCAGCTTGCTGTGTCTTAGCAATCCAAAACAACTTCTTGAGGCAATCGTGCATTTCAACCCTCAGTACAGTTCGACGTTTCACTGGACATACTCAATGAGAACAACTCAAAGACACACAAGTGCCAGTTCCATTCAAAAACAGACAATCCACACATACGAGGAACTCAGAACTGCCAAAGAATTCTCTGGCCCACAAATTGGTTTTCTCAATTGCAGGATAAGACTGTTAGGTTTGCATTTTGCCTGTCACAGCGTAGAGTAAATATGTAGAGATGAAACGAATGCATGGGAATGAGCCTAATACTGGAATGCCTGCATCTTTGGTCATAATGATTTAATGAACCGGCATTTTGTCAGTACTTTGATAATATGGCCCAATCCGACAAAAACTTGAAATTACCTGGAGTGCTTCTCGGCTTCGTCCAGTCACAATCAGCGAAAATTGCTCAGGTTTTCCACAAAAATGTTTTATCTTTGACATGTAAATAATAACACATTTTTAATGTGTGCCCAATAGTGCATTGTTCAATAAAGACTTGGTACAGCGCTTGTAAGATTGGGTCATATGTGGAGTATAGGATCTGCTCTGGAGGCTTTGTTCCTACAAACTTGATTTGGAAACAAAAATTCGCAAAAATGACTTTGAAATATGCTGTATAAAGCAGAGCTCTTTCTTTACCTGGGCCAATTTCATAGAGCTGCTTACGTACAAAATTTGCTTAAGTGCAAAAAAACCTTGCTCAAGAAAAAGGTTACCAACTCAAAATGCTAACCAAAAGACAGATAAATACCATTCCAAAACAGTATACATCGCGTGAAGTTTTGGCTTGTAACCTGATTTGTCAAGTAAGGTTTTTTCACGCTTAAGCAAATTTTGTGCTTAAGCAGCTCTATGAAATTGGTTGTAGTCTGAGAAATGGGAACAAAGCAAAATTTGATATATCAAAATATAGTCTGTATAAACAAATCCTCCAATGCTTGACTAGGTAATTGTATTTGTTGGCTATAACATTTATCGTACCGTAACTCCTGACGCACCAACACCCCTTCCTCGGTAGTTATTAGCCCCACCCAGTGATCGTCACTCCTCAGACTCAATGTGTGTTGGTTGGATAGGCCCACTTTTAAAAACTTTTGGCATTAGATTAGATTTCTACAGTAAATTGATCACAGTTGGATGGACCTGAATTCAATTGATTCAATCTCTGTTGAATGTTATGCTGTAAAGATCAAGGAAAATCCGTTGTAGTTTTAAACTCAGATGAAGGAAAGAAACACAAAACTGGTTCTTTCCGTGGCTGGTTCTGTCACAGATGAAAACCCAAAAAGATTGGACATCTGTGAAAATGTTGAATTTGTCAAGGAAAGCCATTTATGCATTGGTACATGTCACGGCTTACCACTGAATAAAATGTATGATATCTAATAGGGGAAAGAAACATTTGGAATTCCTCTTTTTTGGAAATCTGGAAATCCCTCTGGAACTGGCAACTGGAAATTGGATTTATAATTTTAAGTAGCAAAACATGTTTTCCATATTTAGAAAAATCGTACTTGTGCATTTCTGTGATTCCCAAGTAATTTGTTGTATAACTCAAGCTCTGTACTAAAAAAAAATGTGGTTTGAGAGAAACATTCTGTGGCATTTCTGCTGAATCATAAACTATCCTTGGGCCGAGCCATCAGAATTTTCCAAATGTTCATCTAAACGACAGTAATTCTCTCCGAATGTTGTGCCGTGCCCACATGCTTGTGTGCTCAACGTTTTGAAGGCTGCAACCTTGGGGCATTTCCAGACGAGTCTCCCCTTATAACACCGACCCATTAAACACCCTGTGTGTAGTCATAAAATCCCTCCTCATGCGTGAAACGAACTCCATGTGTGTTTGCAGTCACCTTCGTATGAAGGAAGGGAGGGGGCTCTTTTTGATTAGAAATGAGAGCAGTGCAAATTTATCCCTGGCTTCCAGAGTGCACGTGAAAGACAGTGGAAACTGCCCTAGCATTTCCCCCTTAGCTGTGCATAGAATTATATTTGACGTGTTGACTTCAGAAACATCAAAATTAAGAGCCTGGCCACTGACTGTCTTAATGCTTATAAATTGGTTTGAAAAGGTAACATTCAACAGAGACGGCAGCACGGTAGTTGTGAAACACTGAATAAAAAGAGATATTTTGACTGTAAAGCAAATGAGAAATAAAATTTCAAACTGAAATTGTCTTATTACCAAAATGGCATCAGCTCGTAAGTCCGACGCCTCACACATGTAGGTCCGATGCCTCATAAGTCCGAAAAACACATTAAAAAATTCCTTAAGTCTGATGACTCAAAAGTCTGACGATTATTAGTTTATTTCGACCTCTAGATCTGACGCCTCATTAGTCAGATGCCTCATAAGTCTGAAAATTAGGACTTTTGAGGAGTTGGACTTATGAGGTGTCGGACTTATGATAAGCACCCACCAAAATTCTACCTGAGGAGTCCAGGGGAGGGGCTTGTAGAAAGACAGCCTTCCTCTTTCTGTGAGGGCTCAATCTCTTGTAAGGTACATGTACTTTGTCTTGGTGGCAGATGTCCAAAGGTCAAAATGTTTGGTTGTTCACTAGAGGCGATGTTTGCTTGCAAGTAAATTACTAAATGTAGAAAAACCAACCGAAGTTACTGCCTTAGATGGTTATGTATGTGTGTACATTCGAACCTGGCAGCATTGGAATGCGTATAATTTGAATGTACACCAGTGCCTGATTGCCTGTCCAATGTCTTAATGCCTAACCTCAGTAACAGTTAACTAGAAAGTAAGAGTTTCCGTCGGAGGAGGTACTAGATCATTGGGGACAGCCCCGAAAGGGTGGAATTCAGTGTTGACCGTAACTTTGGTCTGTACAAATTGGTGGGAACCGACAGAATTGGAGTCTGACTAAATCAGGCTGCGATTTCGTGTTCTTGCTGGTGAGAGAGCTCCGGCAATGCAGTGCTTTCTCAGTTGTTAGGGCAGGACATACCGTGGTAACCCTCCCTGACACTGAGGTTTCACACTTCATCCGTTTTCTCAAATTTTCGACTTTGACCTGTAAAAGGCGTAAAAATTAAAAACCAATGAATATGATGCGCTTGCGTCAAATTGACAAATCAAACAATCCAAATCACTCGTAAGACTGTATGGGTGATTATTTTTTTTTTTAAAAACACACCAGGTCCAGTGCCTGGAATGGAAACTCTTACCCCAATCAGGCCCCCTTGCCTGCACCCCTCCGTTAGCTTGGTAGGGCTGACCTCCAAGTACTGACTTGCCATGCTGGTGCATGTTGTATCTTGGACCCCCCCCACCATGTAACTGTCCCTTCTAACGATTGCACGGTGCCTGAATCTACTACAAGAGTGACATAACAGGGCTGGCTGGGCCTCCAACTTCCCTTCTCCCCCACCCCTTCCCATTCCAGAGGGTTTGCCACAGTCTCCTCAACCTGCTGGAAATCCAACAGCTACATCCTGGCTAAATTAGCAGATCACCGTCTCATTCTGGTCCGGAGAAAAAAGTTGACCCCGGAAACACTCCTTCTATCCTTCACAGATAAATGGACTCTCTCCACCCTCGTCAACCCTGTATTTTGTTGACATTGTTACATTTTTGTCTCTCTGAAGAACATTTCTTTTGTCATGCTGCATGTGATAAACCGCAATATCCATGATTAAGAATGCGGACAAGGGCGAGAGAGTACAAAATGCCCCACAAAGCGTCAGGAGTTCATTCCTGGTATTGTCTCTCATTGGCTGTGGCAAACCCTCCGTTTTCTCGCAGGGTTCTCTGTCAGTTTCCCGGACGAGTCTTGCAGCTTCATCTGCTCTTGACGGCACCTTCAGGCTACCTCGCTGAACTGCCTTCCTACTGCTTGCAAATGCAACTGACAAGCTGGCCCAGTGCTATAAAATTCATAACCCTCGCAGGGCAGGGCAAATTGCATAATGTGTTGTCATATTGTAGCTTGTACGTGCTTCGGGCCTGTTTTTTGGTAGTGTTGGGAGAGTATGCTTAGTGCTGTAGTGGTGCATTGTTGTTGCTGTGGTGGGGGGGGGAGCTATTAGCCCCGCCCACCATAACACCATCCTCCAAGAAGCATCAGCTAAAATTGACAATGGATTTCACATGCCTTTGAATGCCAGGGGGCTGCGCGTACTATTGAGGTGTTCATTTGCTGGTCACGGCCAAGTGCTCGTACTCTCCTAGTGACCTTGGAGAGGCGACGGCCGTCTGCAGACATCGGCCTGGCAAAGCTACATGTAATAATGACTCTCAATCGGCTTGATAAGTGCAAATCATGTGCCAGCCTTTTGGGGTTTCCCCCAACTGTTGTGACCAGCCATTAACGCCTCAAGAAGCATCATTACAGCATGAAGCACATTCATGTATATATATCTTGCACCCGTGTTTTTATAGTATAGCTTGAATGATGTGAGAGATGGTTTGCCTTGGGATGATAGACTTTCATCACATGGTGGGTGCGCAAATGATGGCCTTCAACGTCGCCATTCAAAGTTCAAACCACCCTCCTTTTTTGGGGGGTTTGCTTTTTCAAATATGCAAATTTGGGAGCCTTATTTCTCATGAGCCCCAGGAAACCTTGAAACGGTGGAAGTCCATCAGACTTTTCGTAATGAATGAATGTCAGTTCTGTCAGAATCCAACACCAAAGAGCAAGCCTGTTTATGATGGCTCTGTACTTTCACTCAAACACCAGACCCGTTAAAAAATGGTGGCTGGGATTGACGGTATCATTCAAAGTTTCACAAGTCCTTAAAAATAAAATGTTGGAGTTGGAAGATTTTGGCTGATATTGTTAGAGACACTATCAAACCTGTGCAACAATAGTAAGGCAGAATTGATTTTTTTTTCTCTCCCCGCTGAAAACTATTAGTGGTCTTGCCCCTGTAAGTGAAATTTCATGGAATTAGATGGTTAACCGCAGGAGTAAGCAAAGTGTGTGATGAAAGTCTATTGTATGCTGAATTATGTGCAGTGCTTGAGACATGTACATGCACATTCAAAGGATTTTTGTTCCAACAAGAGAAATTTTTTTCAGTTGTCTGAAAGCGTTTTCCAGTGAAATGTGAAAACGAAAAGCCACCAGAATTGAACAGAGGCTCTTATTCAGATTGTTGTGGGTTAAGCCACTGCGTTATGGGATTTTTTTTTTTTTAAACACCTGTTGTCTTGATGTAAAGAATTCTTGGGAAGAAATCCTTTGCATTGACATAAAATCTGACCATGTTGTCGAGGTTTTGTCTGTCTGGCTTCAGTTAAACAGATGCCTGTTTCATGTTTGTGGGTCGGCTTTGTTCCTCACTGTTTGCTCTCACAAGCTTTTGTCTGTTTTTTTCCCCTCCCCATTCAGTCCTTCACCTCTGCAGCGCTTTTGCAAACTTCTCAATAGCAACTTGATGGGGTTGGATTTTTTTCTGGGTATTCCAATTTCTGTGGACGGTCCTTTTCATCGTAGGGACCTTCAAACCTTTTGTGCTGCATTCCTTTTCATATTTTTCCCCCATTTTTGTTGTCTGACTTGAAAATTCTACGCTCATTTTTCATTGAGCCCCAGCTACTTTTCAGTTTTTCCTCTCTCTGGGTTGGTGACTTTTTTCTTTAAAGAAAAAAATCTGTGTTCCTTGTGTGTGTTTATTACAGATTTACAAAGAGATGGGTACATGCATGTCCAAAAAGGCCATTTCTTTGCCATGTTTTGAGTTTAATCGCCAGTAATTTTTGTCCTTCAAAAACACTGCAAGACCAGCTTGGAGACTGGGAAAAGTACATGTAGGCCAATTTGTCTGATACGGTAATGACTTTGTATTGGCTGCCCTTCCAGTAATTGCTTTGTGCTGTCTGATTTGATGATGACTACTGCTCCAATTTGAAGAATTGACCTTGTAGGCAGAACCACTACGTCAGAATGTTAATTTTGTCAGCTTGAAAATAAAAATGACAGAAAGTGACAATATTTGGGTATTTGTGGCAATGTGATGCTACAAATCCAGTCCTCTTGTAAACTGTACTATCAGGATAAACTGTCATTGTATTTTTGACTTGTCTGAAGAGACAGGTGCATTTAACAGGTTGTTGCGAAAATGCTTCACTGATGTTGATGACCTGGCCTATGGTCATGAAAATAGTTGGAAATAGATCTTGATTGTGAACATCTCAGTATTGTTGTGCCATTTAAACATGGTCATCTCATTGTGAAAACATGACCATAAAATGTTTGTTGGTTCTTGTTTCGGAGATCCAAAAGTTGCATCAATTGAGATGGAAGCCTTAAACAAATAAGATCAGTTTTGCATTAGGGGAAGTTTTGAAAAAGCTGTCTTCCCTCTCTTCTTTGTAATTTCCTTTTCCGTGGTTGTCTATTTTCTTCTTTTTGGGTTGTGATTTCCCAAAAACTTTAGTATTAACATAGTGTCCTTTTCATCGTTTCTTGCTAACCTTCAATGTGGTCGTTTCACAATGGTGCACCCCAAAGAGTTTGCAACGCTTTGATCAATCACAGTGCCCTAAATCTGTCGACCCAGTGTGCATTTGGAAGGGGTCAATAGATTTTGTGCACTGTGAGTGGCCAATGCATTGCAAACTCTTGGGGGCACACTGTTGTGAATCGCTCGTATTGATTGGAAAAGCACAAATGTTTGTGATCAAAAACTGCTGCTTATGTCTCCATTCAAGACAGAAGTCCCTTGAAAAGGGTGGATATTAAAAAGACTGAAATACGAATAACCTTGTCCAAAGGTGACAGCGTGCAGGTGGTTGTGATCCTTGAAAAGTTTTGTCCAGCAACATCGTTGGAAAAAACCCAAAGTGTATTTTACTACTTTTTCTCAACACAGTTCATAGACAAACGAAATAGCGAGGTCACAGAAATGACAAATGAAACAGCAGGTGACTGTCATTTACATAACCTGATTGGCGTATTTTGCAATGTGGATAATGCAAGTGTTGGTTTGTTGTGCATAGTAATATGACATTTAATTTTGCATCAGTGTTCCAAAAATGTGTCAAGGCCAGAAACGTTGATTTTTCGATTTTTCTCAACCCTGTTTTTTTTCCTTATAACTATTGGCAACTTGAATGTGAATTTTCACGCACAAGAAGCTCATTTTCCATTTCATAAGCGTATCACAGTCATATAGCGTACTTTGTCTTCTCTTGTCATTGTGATATTAACATTAGAATGTGGGTCCGATTTCTTTCCATCATAGTTGCCGAAGGTCACGTCTGTGACCCACAGTGCGCCCCCATTGGCTGTTGGGGGTCAGGTCCCAAGCAGTGCGCTCGATGTCAAAATGCGCGTATTGGCGACACGTGCATAGCCGGGTGCAACCCTCTGTCACAGTAAGTCATGTGTTCTTATTCAGCTTTTCAACTCTCTTGGCCGTAGACACGAACAGGGTTCCTTACGGTCATTGAAAATATTGGAGGGAAAAAGGTGTCTTGGAAAGTCAGAGAAAAGGGCACAAATAGCATGTCACAGAATCCTGTCGTCTGAGGGGAAAACTTGATTGAACTCAAGACCACGCAAGGGTTATTTTTGGTGGGCCGTGGGCAGTTTTTGTTGTGATGGAAAACAAAAATAAATTTACAGTCGATGTCATTGTCTATCTGTCGTCGTGGCTTGGGCAGTTGTCCAGTGCATAATACTGAACAACTTTTGTCTGCAAAATGGCATTCAGTGAAATAAAACCTGTCATGTATTAGTCCTGGAAACTCATGGAAAAGTCACATTTTGGTCTTGAGGTATCTATGGGAACCCTGAATGAATATGTTCATTTCTGTTCATGTTCACTGTCTTAAACTGGGACGGAATGTACTCGTCAGTTTGCAACCTGAGTCATTTCTGCCAGTCACATTCTTATGCCGCCCAAAATTGCCCGAGAAATAACGAGGCAAAGCTGGAGTAATGATTTTGAATACCAAGATTCAGATGGCCGTTAAATAACCTAAATGCCTCAACCCGTGAAGTTCTCTTGGAAAGTTTATCATTGTTATTACCTGTCTCCTGTTAGGTATGAGTGTATTTCACACGAGATTGCTAAGGTGCTGGCTGGCAAATTTGTGGAATTAGCTAAATGGACGTTTCCGCTGAATGCGCAGTTTTGGCAGCCCCTTGCCTTTTTAGGGCAGTGCTGAATACAAGCTGTTCTCGCCAGTTGCTATAGATTGTGACAAAAAGTTTGTTACAGTTTCTGCATGGCGACAACGGCAGCTGATAACTTGAACCCTGCCAGATCGGTGCTCTTGGGTTTTGGTTACGACAATTTCAGTGACGAAGTTGTATACTTCAGCCATCCTACTTCACACTTGTTCTTGCTGTCAAATACATGCATTTTGATGACTTGATGACACCATAGTTTGTTAACGTGTGCGCTTTTTATTGGGGGGGTCCATGTGGTATCAACAGACTGGAAGCTCTGTAAGAAAGCGTACATGTGAAGAAAGCATGATGTCATCAGTGCACAGGCCTGTTGGAGGTGGGTTCTCGAAGTCACATTTAATTAGGAAAGAAAACTCCACCTCTGTCCTCAGGTATGTAGCATCAGAAGGCACCGAGGACACCCCAACCGTCTGTGCTCATTGTGACCCAGAATGCAAGGGAAGATGTCGCGGACCGGTAAGTCATATCATGGTCGTCACTGCCCCCCACATCACATCGAACGTGACTTTAGCTTGGTCCGGTTCTAAGATGGGGCAAATGGCCACTTGAGCTTAATCGTTGTAGACTCGAAACGCCTGCCTAGTGGTAAGGACTGACGCCAACATCTTACGTTTTCCATCAAAGATTTCCACTCCTGGGGAGTCCTGATCCCTAAAATAAGAACAGTTTGTGACAATTTTCTTGGGAGGTTGGGTGGGTTTTATGGTAATTGTTATCGTTGGTATCTCTAAGGTGATTCTGATATTCATGTACGTCCATTTGTTACATTTATGATATTTATCATCTTATGTTGCGCGTAAACCATGCTTCCTTTCAAAGGACTGCTAAAGTAAATGAAATAAGAAAAAAATCAAATTGGTTTGTAATTTGAAATTCTGTTCTCTAACCCAAAATTGCGGATACAGACATGTTTTTTTCCTTTTGTTTTGAGTTTTATCATGAGGAACCAGTAGTGTGGTAATTGAGAACTCAAGACTATCACATGATCCCGCGATATGATCATAAGACCTACGCATTCCCTTCTGTCTGAAATCAAGTCAAAAGCTATTCACCGGAACTGCAACAAAAGCAATCCTTTGTCATTTCTCACTGAGTGACTCGTCTTGTATCTTGTCTTGTGACTAGTTTTGTGACTGGCCTTGTGACTGGTCTGGCGTCTGGTCTTACATCTGGTCATTTGTCTAGCCGTATAAATGGTGTTGTGAATGGTCTTGTGAGTGATCTTTTGAGTGGTCTTATGAATGGTACCGACCACGACGCCAGAAATCTTTGGGGAATCTGACATTCATTCTTAAAGGGAACCACAGACTTTGGTATAGAACAACCATAGATTTTGAAAGAAAGGCAGTAATTCTTTACTGGTTCAGTATTGACTGCTTGTCTGTTTGGCCATCCAATCAGGGCCCCCAAAACTGCACCGAGTGCCTACATGTGAAAGACGGTCCCTTCTGTCGGAAAGAGTGCCCCATCTCCAAGTACCCGGACGAGGACGGGGTCTGCCAACCCTGCCACAGCAACTGCGTGGTGGAAAAAGGGTAAGTGTTGCACGACCTCCTGGGTGTCGCTGGTCTTCCTAAATGACCAACAACAACAACAAAAATAGTCTGTGGGGTCAATTTTATTTTGCTAAGTGAAGCTAGCGTTATTGTCAATTGGTTTTGGGTACCACGCTTACTGCCAAATATTGAGCTGATTCAGTGTGGAGAAAGATGAAGAACTTGGGCATTGGACGGTAAATAAAATGAGGACCTGTGAGAGTTGTGTAAAAGGAAAGTCTTAAGGTTAAAGGTACTTGGAGGAGTATCACACCTGTAGAAATTGAGTTTTCCTGAGAAAAAGCTGAGTACTCTGCTGTTGTTTGAGTTCAGTCTAGTTCGTATTCGGTGGTGTTAGTCAGAAAGTACTCAACTTCATCACTGAGTAAAATATGGCTGAGGGCAGCAGTGAGTGACAAATTATCACGTGATATGGCTTGCAGTTTTTGGTGGGGAGGGCTCAACAGAATACTTTGTGCAGGGGGGCATTTGTCTGCGGAAAAACTCTGGAAATCGGTGCACCGGGATCAAGAAAATGAGCAAAGATGGAAATTAATGATTTAGAATTAATGCCAACATTTCTGAGGTGTAATTTTTATCAGCATTTCCGATTGTCTTTCATGCGAGTATTCTTCTCTGTCTCAATAATTTTGTGCAGGTGCACCGGACCAGATAACAGAGTTGGACAAGGGGGCTGCGTTGGTTGTCATCAGGCACTGGTTGAACAAGATGGCCTGACAGTTGTAAGTCTATAATCTGGTAGAATGTTTCGCTTTGAAGACAGAGACAGAAAGAGGACTTTCTTGTCTTAAGGTTATGCAGCATAACTTGAACAATCTCTAGATTTTTCTTAATATTTGCTGCGTAAGTTTTGCTTGATACTGTGTTGTCAATTATGTCATTTGAAAAGAACTTTGGAAAAGATAGAATTCCCTTGTTTTGATTCTGTGAAACCTTAAAAAGTTTTGGTTTGATATGGGATCTTAGGTTGTCCCAAATTTATTTGTGTGGAAATGTATATGAAATTGACCATGGCCCAATACTTTTGATGAGTGTGTTAATGCTCGGTGACAACTTGACTGCGCTTAGGTACAAAGCTTATCAAGAATGAACCGGCTAATGAATGGCAGTTGGTTAGACGTGCCAAAAACCTTAGTGGCACTTGCGTTCTTGAGTGTAACATACTTCAGGGACATAGCTGCAGTTCTTTAATGATATCTAACGTGATCCGTTTGAAAACTTGGAGTGAAACTAAATGCTTGTTACAGTTTTTCTGTTTGTACACCAAGAAGTGGGTTTTAATTTTTTTGGTAATTAATGATACTGTAGCCAGCATCTTGCTGTAGCTTAGTGAAATTTTTGTCGACTGTTGGAATTTTCCATCTAAGCATTTTAACCAAGTTTCTGTGTCCTATCATGCTCATTTCCCACCATGGCTAATGATAGAAAGACATTTCACCAGAGTGGGTAGGTAGTAGCACCGTGGTCTTGTCCAAACCAGGGGCTCCGACGTCAAACTCGCGGTCTGGTTTGAGTTGATGGCGTAAAGAGGTTTCTTGTTTCCTCATCACAACTCCGAGTCTTCTGGAGCTGGACTTGGAAACTTTGCAAGAGAACTGTATTTCTGTCCAGTGTCTTTCTTGGAAGATTCAAACTTGTGGAGATCAGTGTTAGAGAATGGTCTAAGAGATCAGAACAACTCTATACTCACTGATGAAATCCACACCTGATTCTACAGGGTTTGTCATAGATAATGTTCCTCATGTTGGAAAACATGATCCCCTGAACCTCCAACAAGTTGAATTAATGGGTAAACCATATTTTGAAAGTTTGGAGTGAGCGATGGGGTTGGTCTTGGCTTAGAAAACCTCTGTCCATCGAGTGGAACCAGACCGGTTTGGGATGACGGTTAGCTCACCCCCCCTTGAACTTTGTCTGTACAGGATTATGGAATGCATTATTGGATTGCCAATGGCCTGCGTCCAACATGCACGTGTACTTTATACCAGAGAAACAATGTCTTGGTATCGCAGCCAGCATTAGAATCTGGAAGCAATACGAGAGATTCACAATAGCGCCACCAAGAGTTTGCAACGCATTGGCCAATCAGCAGGCGCGAAATTTGTCGACCTTTTCCAAACGCGCAATGGGTCGACAAATTCCGCGCATTGTGATTGGCCAACGCGTTGCAAACTCTTAGTGGCGCACTATTGTGAACCGGCCGTATTGTATACCCCAGTCCGTGTCATGGTCGTAGAGATGTGTGACCTCCAAGATGTATGTACTTGTGCTCTCAACGTACGGTTGCCCCGTTGTCATTAACATTTTTGCTGTATTTGAAAGCGGAGAAGTCGCAAAGCAGACGATGTGGTCTCCATTCTAGTCGGTCGACGTGACGCCATTTGGAACAAAAGAAAAGGACATTTTATATACAAGGCGCATGTGTGTGTGTTGGCATGTAGAAAATCCTGAAAATAGTCCCATGCGTACACATGTGCTGAAGTTGGAAGTTTATGCTGCATACAAAAATACTTGCATATCTTACTGTTTCCAAAGTGTCTGAAGACTCCATTCGAGACACTTTATATGTATGCATACATTTCTCCCTTTCCCAAGTCCCCGTCTGTCCTAAAAAAAAGCAGTAACAAGTAAAGAGGCTGCCAAAGATTGTATCCCCCGAAAATGGTGTCCCACATCAATGTAACTGTAGTTAGAAATAACGTTGAACGTAAGCCTTGACAGTGTTTCTCAATGTGCATCATGACATGAAGATGCATGTGCCTGGCCATGTCCGTTCCACGAATGAGTGCATTTTGGACTAACCTCCCAGCTAGACAGGCAGATTTCCCAATTCCGTTCATCATGTGTCAATCCAGTCATCCCATCCCTGCCCAGAATCAGAGTACTGCGTCACTGCTTCCTTTACATCAATTAACATTAACCCACTTTGTGTCGGAAATGTGCAAGTAGGCATGGCGAGCGGGTTACAACGAAAAGCGCGTCTCAACTGGTTTTTCCCCCATGTAAATCCCTCCCTTTGTTTTGCACATAAAATCTGGTGGCGGACGGCGTGATGAACTTGGCCACTGTGCACCGGCCTGTTGTGGGTAGCAACAGAAAGAAATAAATTACAGAAAGAAATATCATAGAGAGACGTTCCAATGACTCATGCAAAACAATATATATCCATGGCGTTGGGCGCTACGTCAAAAGCTGGCTGCCACATCCTGCCTATGTTCAGCCAAAAATAGGCCCAGTCGCATGCGTAAGTGGTGAAGCTGAGTAGAAGTACTTGGTCATGGGTCACGGCTGGCCATCGTTGCATTTTGTTGTTTGACCTTCACAGTGTAGTGATTGTCACAAACACACGGCTCGTTCGGACGAAAATGTATTTTGGAGAACGGAAATTCTTATCAAAAGACAAACTGTGCATGAGAAAGCATGTACCAAATCCCTAGGATTTTTTTTTTGCTTGTGGATAAATTAAATCAAACTTCCAGGCTGCCGGTGAGTGACAAAAGGAATGCCTGCATTTTGGAACATCCCTGATTCATCCAGCCTTTCCTTAAAATCAGTGGCATTATTAAATTGTAACTCTCCCCAAATCCTGTCACAGTGCTGTTAAGACTTTTGAGGAGTTCATCTTGTGTATGTCGACACTGTACCCCGATCATGTACTATTGATGTTTCCAACCCTCATTGGAAATTCAGTGTTGTATTCCAGTCCATCACAAGTCCCCGCAAGTCTCTGACAAGGCATTCAGTCAATTCACAAGCTAGTCAAATGAGCTGTGAAAAAAAGCATTGTCTTTTGTCATTGTTAACCTGTTACTTGTGACTGGCGTTTGAAGGGACTTGAGACTCGAATATAACACTGTTGAAAGTCACAGCAGAAGAGCAAGCCGAGGTTTTTGACGCGGTTCATGCCAGCCAAAATATGTACGTTTAAAAGGAAGTGCATGTGTCCTGAGGAGGGGGATGCCTTGTCCTGCTACTCCCTCCTCCCTTTCTGTCCCCGCCCCCAAGATAACCCCAAATTAAATGAAAAGCTGGAAGGGGCTTGAACTTGCAAAATTGAAATTTCTAAGCCCTTCTCAGACCCGTAAAAGAAATACAAGTCTGGCACAATTCACGATCTAAAGAGGCACACTGGATTCTGGGGAGACAAGCTAATTGAATTTCCCTGACAATTGTTAACTGCAGTTGTTTGAAAATAAAGTCACCCATGCTCACATGTATTCAGGCTGCATGCTTACTGATAAAGTACAGGTCTCAGAGTGAAATTGGTCAAAGCGAGGCAAATGGCTCCACTTAAAACAAACAGAAAGACGTTCTAAGAGAACCAAAGAGTGCTTAGCGAGTGGAGCCTCCCATTGATGTGGGGGGTGAGAAATTTTTTCGGTTTAGAAAAATTACGTTATTTGGGGGGAATTCAAATGTGTGAAGACCCCCAAATTTAGCCACGCCCCTCAGAAAGGCCGTGGAATGTTACAGCTAGAAATTTGTAAATTCCACCTCCCCCCCCAAATAAATTAAAAACTTAAGCCCCCACCTCTGTAAATCTGGTTCTTAATCAAATCTTGGGAACTACTCGTTTATAATTTGAATTCCTGCAGTAAAGACAAAAGTTTGATCTGTTCCTATTTTTTTGGTGGGCCTAGTTGGAGTGCATGCCGGATGGTGCACAGTGTGGCAACAATTCCTTCTACTACCATGTTGGAGAGTCTAGCAACTTGCCGCTCCGTGGCTATTCGGTGAGTATGGATTGACGGAGCACCTGCTGAGCAGGGTAAAATGCCATAGAATGCTCACGGAGCAGCCATCTTGCATTTCTGCCATTCAAAGCAGTGTAAACCAACCTGAGGCTGGAAGACAGTCTGTCCCCTTTTATCAATATGGGAAGTTGTATTACTATTGCCGATGGGGTCGACAGGGATCAAGACAAACGTGATAACAGCATCATTACAGGTGTCTTGCATTGAGAGTACTCGAGAAAGATTCATGTAGGAATTCTGCAACGCTGAGCCCTCGATCACCAATTTTTTTGGGGGGGGGGTCAGAGGCCAAAGAAGATTGTGGTCTCCCTGTGTTGAGAGAAAAGGCACTTTGTTGGTTATCAGTCAAGACATCACAAGATCTGTCACTAAACCAGCCACAAGACCATTGATAAGACTAGTCACTGGCAGCAGTGTGAACAGTGACAGAAGAATGATTTTGTTGCCGTTCATTTGAAATTACTTGCGACTTGTTTTCAGACTTGAGGCCTTGCACAGTCTTGAAATGGCCTTGGGAGGTCTTGACTGCCACACCGTGGTTGCTTGATCCATGTTTTATCTGCATAGTCTGTAACACATTCAGAGGCTGCATTTGTGCATGGAAATCTTGGCGTACGCTATTCATTCACTGCCCAGAGACAAGTGAACACTGTGTATCGCCCAGAACTGATATTTTGTTTTCCTCTTCCCTCGGACTTAAAAAGCTCTGTCAGATGTGCGATCACAACTGCCTGGGTTGCCATGGGGCAGGCCCCTCCAGCTGTAAGCAATGCAAGCGATACAGACGGGAGCAGGAGTGTGCAGACGAGTGCTTTGCCCACCAGTTCCCCGACCAAAATGACACCTGTCAGAACTGCCACCGCGAGTGCCGCGGCTGCTCCGGCGGGAGCTCCCCCTATGACTGCATCCGCTGTCAGAACTTGGAAGTGCTTGAAAGCCAGAATGTGGTAAGTGCTGCCTCTCACTGTGTGCGTACTGCTGTAACATTGATCAATCATACTTGATTGCGAATCATAATTACCTTGTTAGGAAAATGTCAAATCAGTTTCAATTTTGACTGTATATCATTAATTATCCTTTATGAACATAAGAAAAACCACAAACTAGAATGATACTTGCAGATCTGTGTTAGAGACAGCCTGAACTTTTGACCCAAGTAAATCTTTTTAAAAAGGCTCAATAGCAACTAGTCACCAAGACTTTTGCTGTCATCAACAGACCTACTGTGCCAAGGAGTGTCCACCTGACTACCCCTACAACGATCGCAACTCCCACTGTGTGGCCAACTGCTCGGAGAATGAGTTTGCCAACAAGAACGACGTCTGCATGGCCTGCCACCAGCAGTGCCTGGGCGGCTGCTTCAATGACCGCCGCAGCTCCTGTTTCCAGTGCCGCAATGTCAAGCACGGCCGGGAGTGCCTGGAGAAGTGCCCGGAGGGCTTCCTGAACAGCAGCGGAGTATGCATGAAAGACCCCTCCCTGGAGAGTACTCGGAATCCCCAGAAGTGAGTGGTGCATGCGACATTTTAGTTTCGAAGATTTCCTCCTTTTTCGCTAGGTCCGATTCCTTCCGTCATTCAAACTGTCGTTAATGACTTGCGTTTTCCTGGAATAATTTACAGTGAGCCAGTTCAGCATTTGAAAACAAAGCGCCACATGTCATGCCAGCTAGGACATAAGTCTGTAAGTCGGCGTGAAATCACCCTGATACAGTGTTGTAGTGGAGTATTTTTTAAGTACAAAGGTTCTCTGCCAAATATTGAACTGGGTAAGAGGGAATAAAGCTGAAGTACATTGATGGTAAATACACAAAGATAGGATTACAAATTAAACGTTAGACTTCGGATACTACAGGAGAAAAGCACTCAGAAAATACTTGGCTGAGTACTTTCTGAGTCTTTCGTCCCAAAAATTTAATTTTTATTAAACAGTGATAGTCTGAAGTTATCATTTCACTTTGTAATCTTACCTTTGTGCATGTACACTGTGCCATCAAATGCCCATGTACTCCGGCTTTTTTCCCTCCTAACTAGTTAAACACAATAAAAAAAAATCACAAGATTACTCTGGTGGGACTCGAACCCATGACCTCCTGCTTACTAGTGCAGACGTTTTAACCACTCGACCACCGAGCTTGCCGGGGTCAGCTGGACAGTCGGAGTCAGGTGAAGCAGCTGGTACCGCAAACTATTTTCAAGATGTATTTTTGCGTAGGGGAGATGTCAATTTGTATAAGCAGGAGATCGTGGGTTCGAGTCCCACTCGAGTAATCTTGGGAATTTTTTCGCAAGCTCTTGGACAAGCACTGAGCATACAGTGATCTCCCCAATGCAAAAATACATCTTGAAAATAGTTAAACACTTGGCAGAGAACTTGGTACTCAAAAAGTACTGACCATGGCATGCAAATGTTGAGGTTGACTGACCTACCTACAATGTGCCCGACTTTGAGCATCTCAATGCTGAATTGGCTCATGAGCAGTGACAGCTCTCACTCTTACTGCGCAAACCCATTAGGTGAAATTGTGCATGAGCATGTGCGCAAGAAAGCGAGACACTTCAAACTGGGGTTCCAAGTCGTCACACGATGGCTTTCTAATTTGTTTCTTGCAGATCCGGGACACCTGTTGGCACCATTGTGGGTATCACTGTGTCGTTAGTGGCCATTATCATAGTCGCTATCATTGCATACATTGTCTACAATAGACTGACCAAAAGTGGTTACATCCCACCAGCACTGGTGAGTTAAACCCAAAAAATAAGGTTCAGAGCTCTTCAAATTCTCAGGAATTCTCTGTCAATTTTTGTAGTGCAAGTTGATACAGTTGGACATGGACTGAATGTCTAGGCTTCCTGTTGCGTTCTTGTGAATTGTGACTTCAAACTCAAAGAAGCATTAAAAAAATTTTTGCCTCGCCTTGGTGAAATTGAAAAAAAAACCAAGAATTTAACCAAAATCCAAGCCCGGTGTTTACGATTTCTCCGTGCTGTGGCTGGTCACAAAAGGCCAGTTTCATTTGAAATATTTGCAAAGTTGTCTTGTTTCTGACATGATCTTTCAGTGAGTTGCATTCCGTTTCAAATACCTGTATGCATCGAATCCATCAATACCTTGGACAATTTAGCCATTCCTATTGGTCAAGTGCCTATCACATGGCCAGTCTTGAATGGTCCATAAAGCACCAGCTTTTTGTAGGGGGCACCTACCATCACATGGCTAGAAGGGTGTTTGAGGAAACTCAAGTGAAATGGTGGATGTTTCCAGCTGGTGTAAATCATGGCTTTCATTCGGTTTTCCAGGCTTTGAAGGACCTCCAAGGGGCCAACTATGGCAACGGGGTGAGTGACGATACAAAGAGAATCTTAGTTGGTTGTTCATTGTTCTTCACTTTGTAAAGAGACGGAATCTTTGTATTTTGGGGCAGAAGTTTGTTTACTACGCAGATGCACGCCTGTTGGCAAAACGTTTTTATTGTTAAACAACAGAGCAACCTTCCTTTATTTACTTCCATGTACCCTACAAAATGCGAGATGATATCAAACCTGCCGCTGTTTTTTCTCCTGTTATAGAGCAGGTGTGTTTGAAACTTGCCTCATGAGAACTCAGTAGAGTCGATCAAGCAGCATTCAGATTTTTTGCCCGTGTTTTTGTTTTTTAATTCAAGAATGAAACGAGAGGCCTGTTCGAATCATTTGGAAGAAACCTACGCAAGATTGAAAGAGAAAAAGAATTGGTTGACATTGAAAGCTGCACGCTGAAGATAATTTTAAAAAAACGTGTTTTAGGGTGTGGTGTTTTTGTCGTAAGGCAGTGATTAACCACTTCCTGCCGGGGCAGTTATCAATGTTGATGATGCTGGGCCGGGATATTTATCATTTTTTTCTGTTTACAAAATTCTTTAAAAATTCCTATCTTCATTTATTGGACACTTACAAACACGTGAAGGACTGTCTGGTGGCCCCTCTAGCCGGACAGACAAAATCTATTGACGCCTGAGTATTTCAGCCAGGCCTGCAGCCTTGTAAAAAGAGCCCAGATTGTGCGGTGTTATATAACTTTCTTTTGTTCATGAACCTGGCTCAGTGCCCTGCCGATCTCTTTTCAGCAGGGGCCAGATTAGCATGTAGCGGTGCTGTGTGGCTCATCACTGCGGTGGTGGAGCGCTTTTGTCCCCGGTGGTAATCCATTCGCTCTAAATACCCCAAACCGTGGTATACGGTTTCAAAACAAGGCTGGATTATCTCCATTTTTGGAGTGAAAAAATGTCGGTAATGCCCAGCAGCCTGGTCTTTTGAAATGTCAAAATGGCCCCTTGAATATGGAGATCAGGTGGTGTTACATGGTGTCAGGTTCTTACATTTTTGGAATTGTCGGAGTCTGGTTCCGGATGGATTCCATAGACCCCACACAGTGCACACCACCAAGCTTGAGCTGATGTATGCGTAATGTTTGCCTGACCATTTCACAGCCCCTGACTCCCAGCGGCGCCGTCCCCAACCAGGCCCAGCTCAAGATCATCAAGGAGACGGAGCTGAAACGAGGCAGTGTGCTGGGTTCGGGGGCCTTTGGCACCGTCTACCGTGGCCTGTGGATCCCCGAGGGGGAGGCCAAGATCAGGATCCCCGTTGCCATCAAGGTGCTGCGGGAGGTCTCGCCGCAGGCCTCAGAAGAGCTCCTCGAGGTAAAGTGGAGCCTTTGCCAGTGAAGACCTACTACTGAGATCTTCACCAGTATTGCCCATCCCAAGAAAGTATCCCTGTCTGGGATCTGTTAAATATAAACATCCACCTTTAGATGCCCTTCCAGAAGCTTTAGTAATGAATATTGCTCCTAAAGATCTTCCAGTCTCCCCAAGCAGGATCTTCCGTCAAGAAACTTTCCCCAGATCCCCTCCCCAGTGGTTCTTTCCTCATTACTCTCAATCATGATCTCCATCTCCCCCCTACGCCCCTCCCTTTCCTCCAACTAAGGTGTCCCATCTCCTGCAGAGCAGCCTCGCCTTCATCAAAATCTCACCACAAACCTGGCTTTAGCTAGTCTCACCACCTTGGACGAAAATGTTGTTTCTGCGACCACAAGATAGGCCCACCATTCCAACACTGAGATTTGGGATTGTGGGACCAGCCTGATTTTTATTTCCCAGTCCACTGAATGTCAATTCCGTTGCTTCCTCAACCGACAGGAAGCCAAAGTGATGGCGTCAGTCGATCATCCCTACCTCCTGCGGCTGGCCTGTGTGTGCATGGCCCAAGAGATCTCCCTCATCACGCAGCTCATGCCCCTGGGAGCCTTGCTCGACTATGTGCGAGAGCACAAGGATCGGATTGGGTCCCACCATCTCCTGAACTGGTGCTACCAAATAGCCCAGGTATGTCGTGGTCCAGTCTTACTGCATGGAGAGTTTTCTAGCCTCAGTTTTCAGTAAGCTGTAAATTTGTCATAGTAACATTTTAGAGATTCCTGTGGAACCAAATCTGATTTAAACAAGGGTGTGAGAATTCAGCTTTTTAGCTGATTTCAGCTGGTTTTTTTTAGATGTTGAGCCTGCTTTTTTGCACACCTGGTCTGTACAAAATTATGAAAACCTTTCACAATTCAGCTTTTTTGCCAGCAGTTTTCATTTTTAATATTAAGTGGCCACTCACACCCCTGTTCAAAAGTGCAGTTGAATGTATTTTTTCGTACACTGCATGCCTGTGAATGATTATCAAAGTTGTATTTTCAACCGTCAGTTTGCAGAGATTTATAACAGAAGTGATACAAACCACTGTAAAGCTTCAGAGTCTTTCTGTACAATTGTAGATTTGAATGGATGTCAGAAAGTCAGTTTTTTTTAAATTAAGCCATTGAAACTTGATTTTGGGTCCAGATATAAAGAGTTGCCTTAGTGTATGCCATCGTTGTCAGATGGTTGAATGCAAGGCTAAGACGGCAAAAGTCAGTTTGGTAGTTCTGAAAAGCAAGGTCATTCAGGAACAAAGCACTCACACGAGTCTGCATTGGACCAAGTCCTATCAGGCAGCCATTGCCGTCACCCAAGATGGCTACAGCGCGGGGTCTGGAACCCATCTCATTGTGTTCATGTACCACTATTCAGGGCATGGTCTACCTGGAGGAGAAGCACCTGATCCACCGTGACCTGGCTGCGCGGAATGTCCTGGTGCAGACGGCCCAGCAAGTCAAGATCACCGACTTTGGACTGGCCAAATTTCTGGACGTAGACGAGAGCGAATTCCAGGCCCAGGGAGGCAAGGTTAGTACTCAATTCTTCCCCTTTCCTCCTACCCCCGACCATAACCCCTTTGGTTGGCACTGGTATTTACCATTTCCATGGGTGTCGCTAAATTTGAATAGAGTTTGATGTGGATGAGAACGACATCAAAATGTAGGTTTGAACTTTAATGGAATTTGTTGGTAACGGTAACCAATGTTTATCAGAAGAGTCAGGTACTTGCATAACTTCCCATACCTAAAAAAAAAAAAGGAACAAAACTGGACAAACTTTTTGCTCCGCATTCAGCAGACTTCTTCATCCTTGGCTGCTTCAAGAAGGTGGTGCCAGCCGCTATCTGATTTTGGAAAACTGCTAGACTTTGAACTGAAAGCAAGATGCCTGTTTTTGTTATGCATAAACAAACTTATTTTTGAAAAATTTATTCGCAGTTGCCCAAAAGAACTGAAAGAAAAACTTCTTGCCCGTCTCTCTGAAAGATTGTGTTGAAATCTGCTCAAGATTTTGGAGAATAAAAGGGGGAAAAAACGAACCTGTTAGTGTCATTTGTGATTGATCAATGGGTATTTTTTTACTTCTCCAAGACTCTTGGTTTGAGAGTGTACCTCTAATTCTGCGATGCATTTTGTTTTTCCTGCAGATGCCCATCAAGTGGCTAGCCTTGGAGTGCATTCATCACAGACGCTTCTCCCACAAGAGTGACGTCTGGAGTTTCGGTAAAGACTCTTTCTAGAAAGCTATGCAATTTGAAAAGGAAACTGCAGTTCCTCCAACCTTTTGATCAAACTGAAAGTTTTTGGAATAGTATTGATGATACTATTAAGTCACAATTACCTGTGGGTTGTTTCGAGAACTCCTTCAAAAAGCACCTTATCTCCAAAGATCTGAAATACCCCCTTCTCTTCTGTTATTCTCCAAAGATCTGAAATACCCCCTTCTCTTCTGGTATTCTCCAATGATCTGAAATACCCCCTTCTCTTCTGGTATTCTCCAATGATCTGAAATACCCCCTTCTCTTCTGGTATTCTCCAATGATCTGAAATACCCCCTTTTCTTCTGTTATTCTCCAATGATCTGAAATACCCCCTTCTCTTCTGTTATTCTCCAAAGATCTGAAATACCCCCTTCTCTTCTGTTTTTCTTCTTCAAACATTCGCTTGTTCTTTTTAATGTATCAAACGCTCTTATATTCAGTTCTCAGTACATCTATGTTTTGTTCGTATATTTTCTGTTTTTTTCTTCATCATTTTGCTTTTATATTTTCTCTGAATGATTGTTGTTAGTTTTGTTTGTGTAGTTTTTACCTCAACCACTTCCTGCCAGGCTGTTTTCGATGTTCAGGCCACTTGGCTGGGCTCTTTTTCTTTTTTTCCAAAATTCTTCAACAATTAATGTCTTCATTTACTGATATTGATCACGTGTACACCCCAAAAAATGACTGTCCTGCGGCCACTCGAAAATATACTGTACATCAAAATTACAGATGTGTAAAATGGAACCTTGTCTCTGGTACCAGGCACCCCAGTGCAAAGTGGTTAACCCTAACCCTCCTCAATCCTTCACCTGTTGGAGGACTGAGTAGTGTTAGGGTTAATAAGGCATTTTTCTACGAGGCTTTGTCTTCTGAATATGCCTCGGTGTAAAAATCAATGATGGAATAACCTTCGCTGATGGCCCAGACTTTTTACTGACAGCAAGTAAACTTTTCTAAACGTGCCTGGAATTTTTTTTTAAACAAAAGCTTCGATTTTGGGCACCCCAGCGTCGTGGGCCACACACCGTGTCTCCTGTACCGGACACCTTGGTGCAAAGTGGTTAATAAGGCTTTTCTGTTTGAGGCTGTCTTCTGAATATGCCTCCATATTGCCTCTTGTCTTCTCATTAATAAATGAACGTTAACCTCTTTTGACTGTGACTGCAAAGCTCTGTCCAGCAGCAGGTCCCATTGAGCCAGCAGCTGCATGGTGAATAGACTGTATGTGTGGTATGCACTAATCCTCACACACAGCCACGGCTGTGGATGGCTCCCGATATGAAGGGGTTAACTGCAAATCCAAAAAATACATGTCTTTCGGGAAGCTGTTTGGATTGACGACAGAGACAGGGTTAGGGCTTGAGAGTGTAAGAGTGCAGATCACATGTCTCTGTGCTCTGAAATATTGCTTACCTCTTTAGTCAGTGACCGTAAGCAAGTACACTAAGTTTTTGTTTACCCTAGAGATAGAATTTGCCTTAGATGATGCCACTTCAGAAATGTGTCCCTCTGTGTTTCAGTCTGTCTGTTTGGGTTTCTGTGACGGTTTTTCTGCAACCTGTCAAGCTGCTGCCCGACACTAATTTCAGATCAGATCATTGCAAAATGCCAGTAAACTGCCCTTGTGTTTTTGTTACCGCTGCTGTAAATCTGATCGGCAACCGAGGCAACTTGTGAATCAACAGCTTCTAATTTTGTGGGTCTGATGTTTCGCTTTCCCTTGCTGGCAGGTGTGACCATGTGGGAGTTGATGACCTTTGGTGGCAAGCCTTATGACGGTGTCCGAGCCCGAGATGTACCGGACCTCTTGGAGAAGGGCGAAAGACTTCAACAGCCACCCATCTCAACAATCGACGTCTACATGCTAATGGTGAAATGTAAGTCAGACAACTGGCACAATGTACATCATAGACAGAAATTAACAACTTGGGTCACATAACACACACCGCACCTCAGCAGAAAACCCACACCACACCCCAGAACACCTGACCTCCCCACAGCATTACCCCCCCCCACCAAACCACGCCACACGTCAGCAACACTGCACGGGACTGCTGTCTTGTGTAGCGTTCACATCAGAAACCAAAGTAACAGGAATTTTTACGCTTGAGATGGTGGTGGGAACACTTTTCATTTTGTGATCACAGGCTGGATGCTGGACGAAGAGAGTCGGCCTTCCTTCAAGCAGTTGTCAGATGAGCTGGGCCGCATGGCCAAGGACCCACAGCGTTACCTGGTCATTCAGGTCAGTGCCACCTCCTCCACTACACATTGCAGTACCCTGTGAATCGTTTTTGACCACAAGTTCATTGACAGTTCCTTTACTCTGCTCACTTACAATCTTGGTTCCCTTGAAGGTTTCAGTTTGTATTTGTCAGGGTTTTGACATGAGAGTCTGTTTAAACCAGCATTTGGAGTCTGTTTTGAAGCTCATTCTCCCCAGGGGTGTGATTTTGGAGGATTTGTTGGATTTAAAAGTTTGACCGTAAAATTTAATCATTTACTTGTGCTGTTTTTTTGTACTTTGTACAATAAAACGCAAGTGCTACGGGAAATTTGCATACTCAAAGCTATTTTGGAGGGAACTTGGCAGTCGTGTTAGCTTTTAAAAGCTGTAAAATGTTAGGTATGTTTCTGTTGTCTTCTGGATGCTTTGTGCATCAAACCGTTGCATTTTTATATGTCGTCCCCAGAACGACGGTGAGGGCTCACTGGCCGGACTGCCAAGCCCTGTCCCCAGCGACTTCTACCGGTCGTTGATTGGCGACGAGATCGACGGCGCCAAGGCCACGGATCTGCTCATGGACGCCGAGGAGTACCTACAGCCGATGAGCTTCAACAACCTGGAGCACAGGCAGCCCCCCAATGAGTTCTTCCCCAGCAGGGTCTGTACACAGAGATCTCTCTGTCTTGCGATTAGTCCAGGACTTAATTCACTTTTGATGTATTCATTCATGAAGTACGAATTTCACACATTAATGCTCCATTGCCCCGTACAATAAAGACATGAAATGTGGTCGAGCCAATGGCAAACAAGGGCATTTCCCAGTCATTTGTGAACCAGTGAAGTTCAGTTTCGACCAAAGGAGCCTCCATTGCTGAGAAAATAGCGCCCTCTCTTGGTCCAGCTCGAGGCCCATAGCCGGATGTTTTTCGTTGGCACAGTTGATTTGTAGTTGCGATAGACATTCTGATGGCAATTGAAATAAAATCATGTCCAAGAAGTCGTTGTAAGGTTTTTTCTCGGTCATGTGGATGAAAAAAACAGTTCCTTACCTCTTTTTGTCTTCAAGCCTTGGATAGCCATATTGAATGACATTCCCTGTTTCCTCACTTGCAGACAAGCGGTGCTGATTTTGTGGCCGGCGGGCCTCCGATGTCCCCGACCTATCCATACTCGCTCAACTCGCCGCCGGCCAAGGTGAACCCAACTCGCAAGGATAGTTCCATGCGGTACGCCCCGGACCCCACACTAGCCCTGCTGCAGGGAAGGCAGAACAGCAACGGTGAGAGAAGAAGACACTTAAACAGGGTTCCTGCAGTCATGGAAAATCCTAGGGGAAAAAAAACTTGGCCTGGAAAGTCCTGGAAAATTGGGATGCCCTGGAATCTTGTTGTCAGAGGAAAAAAAGTGATGGAAAAGTCATGGAAATCATGATCATGCAAGGGGTATTTTTGATGGGCCGCTTTTGATATAATAACAGGAATTAAAGTCAATGAAATTGGTAAGGGAAAATTCAATTAATTAGTCACAAAATTTACATTCTAAAAGCCTATTTCAATTTGTTACAAATGAACTTCAAAGGCTTCTGAATACGCACAGGTATGCCCAACAGTAAGGACAAAACCAACTTTCAGTTTTTCTGCTTTTTTTTTTACTCTTTTAAAAAGCATGTATACATTGTGCACACCTATTATGGGAATTTTCGTACAGCCAAATGCTTGATCAAATGGAAGGTTGAATATACTCAATTACGCAAATTGACTCAGCCTTACAGACACAGAGGTAAGGCAAATTTACTTTTATCAAGCTGTGAAAACTTTGGAATCTCATCGATCTGTCATAGACTCATGTCTGACACAGTGGCTAAACAACAAGTGAAGTTATTCACATCTTGAAATCCAAACATTCAGCAACTTTTGATGGGTTTTGAGAACAGCGAGAAAAACTGAAACAGTAATATAAACATAAAGTTCGTGTCGTCTGCTGTCAGTAAGCACTGTTGGTGTGCGAGGGCTGATTTCTTCTGATATTGTCCCCAGATGGAGCCACGGCTGTCCAGATTGACGACGATTACCTGACACCAAGCATCAAGGGTGACTACCATGACCTCACCAAGGACAAACGTAAGCAACCTGTACCCTTTCAGTTTTGTGTCTGGTGTGGTTTCATTTCTTTTCTGAAAAAACAAGCTGTACAGTTTTTAGTGAGGGCACATCCAGCAAATCGACACAGGGGGTGTGTGCACGGGTATTCAAGGGTGTAATCAGCCTAACCAAGATGACGAGTTATTTTGCATGAATTACCTCGTATTCCTAACAAGTTTTACAACCCAATTGCCCGTGGTGACACACATGACTTCTCACTCACTTACCGGCAGCTATCTTGGAGGAGCCCCAGTACCAGAATGATCCCAAGTTCAACAGCCCACCGCTGCCGGAGGACACCAGCTACCTTCCCCTCAGTGCCAGCAGCTCGGGCCCGCCCTCATCTCCGCCCCCAGCCGAAGCTCCACCCACTGGGATGGGAGTGGACAACCTGGAGTACCACGCCCTGCTGGCATCGGCCTCCCCACCGGTCATCCCAGGCAATCCTTGGAAGAGGCCCCAAGAGGCCCAGCTGGACGATCCGCGCTACATGAACGAGGAGCAGATGGGCCACACTCAGCCGCTGCTGGCCGGCGAGCAACCGCGCCCCTTGTACTCTCCAAGCCACTCCAGCAGCCGGCCGGGCAGCTCCATACGCAGCAACGGCAGCAGCAGTGTGGGTGTCAGGTTATCTGGCGCCGCCAGCGACAACGAGCTGGAACATGACTACATCAACACCGACTTACCCGGAGTCCGAGGTGAGACCAGCATCTAAGATGGTCTTGGAAACAGTAAATGCAAAAGAGGTGTGTATATATTTGAGGGATATATGCAAAGCGGTGCTGTTTACGTCACTCACAACAAGTACTGGATGGCTTGATCTATCAAAGTGTGTATTTTTCGGGTTAAATTGGCGCTGGAGAAGAGACTATATTTTCAACACAGGTAAGAGGGAATAGTGGATGCAGTGCCTATTGAAATGTATCTACTTAATACCCAGAGGAGGGTCATTGTAAATGCTGTACAAAGTACTTGTAGGATAAAACTTCCAAAAGGACGACTTCTTGCAGTTCAAATGCGCATAGCAAGCGAGCTGCCTTGTGGATTTGAGGATGAATGCCAGAGTGCAGTAAAGCAGGGAGCCAGGCTAGATCACCAGCTGGCCAGCTGTCCAATTCATACAGCATTGGTTTGCCTGTTGGGTAGTCAAGGAACCGGGCCATGAGAGTAAAGCTGCGTAATTTTTTTAGAAATGTCTGTGTTCTGTTTTATATCGCTTGTAGAGTGTCCTAGGCTGATTTTTACTAGTCTTATTATTCATCATGTTTTTTATGTTGTAAAAATGGCAGAAAAGATGACTTTCAGTATCACAGGATCAACATGTACGACGTACTACGAAAGAGAAAGGATTTAACAAAGGTGTAGGACGGAAATAAATGGTGCTCTGATCCGAGAGCGTCCGGAAGTGTTTGCATTTGCTTTGAAATGGTTTTTGCTCATTTGGACTGATGTGTGAGATAGAGTTGGCTCCAGTGTGGATGCATTCGAGTTTTGTTGTTGTCGGGTTCTGTCCCGTAACGAAATTGCTGAAGTCGCACCAGCAAAAGAAGTTATCGAGTATGGAAGGACAGACAGAAAAATGAGAGGGAAAAAAAATCAAACTAAACTAACACTACATATTGAAAAACGTGTATTTGTAGACAGACCGGAAGAAGAGGGGGTCCTTGAATATGACCTGGGTGCAAGTCTGTTTAGGTTCTCTTTTTTTAATCGGTGCAATATTTGTGCCACATGTAACATTGTCCACTGCAATTTTGAAGGTTTTAAATATTGCTGAAGAATTTGTGTTGTATATTTGATAAGGCACAGGTATGCCTTTTGTTCCGAGAAGTTGACCAACTTTTTTTTACGATAATCTTAAAGGGATCATATCTTTTTTAAATGTGGAAGGGTCTGGTTATGTTTGAATGTGGTTGGTCGTGCAAGACTTTGAAATAAACAACTCTGTCATTGTGAATGTCTTATCCATTTGCTCATGAACAGCAGAAACGAAAGCAAACTTAAAAACCCTCAGAAACTGAATGGACTTAAAGGTATTTTTATCAGACTTGAAGCACTTTCTGCTGGAAATGCTTGTCAAACATTGTCTATGCAAATGCGAGTTGTGTACGTTTTTTCACCAATGACATCTTTAATTCCTAGAAGGTGACACATGGAGGGGACAAGTGGCAATATTGTTTGGATGATTTTTTTTGTCAAAGTGACAAATTAATGGCTTAAAAAGAAAGTGGTCCCTTCTTGAGCAGTTATTTATTGTGATGCATCATAAACTCTATCTTGTTGTGCATAATTTTTTTTTTGGTAAAAAAAGTTATTAAATAATTCTTTCCGTGCGTGTAAGTTTTATTTGCTTTTATGTGTATGTAATGGGAACATTTTAGCATGTAATTAGCAGCGTAAAAATGACTTTTAAACTTGTGTGTAGATACGTACATAATGGTATGAGACTTTTCATATATTTTCTGCAGCCATCCTGGTATAGTTCCCAGAAGTTGTGACATGGGTTACTAAATGCTCAATTTGTTAGCACCAGCCTGTGTAGCCGGTCAGTTTAAACATCTACAGGCATCGCAGTGGCTATTTTTGAGGGTTTGGGTGTAAAAACAAAACATCTGGAAACAGTAATATTGAACTAGAAATTCAACACTGCAAACAAGCAAGAAAGAAATGTACCAGACTGCCCAATTAGCAATTTATCAAAAAAAAAAAAAAAAAAAAAGCATTCAGCCTTAAAATGTGAACAACAGACGTACACAAAGCACAAATTTTTCATTGCCAAAACTGTGTATCGAATTCCATAAATACATGCTATCGCTGTGAGGGCTGCATAGGCTACGTATATCATCTTTGGGCAAGCACAAATGCAACAGTGTTTTTTTTTTTCTGAACCTGTGCACGGAATGCACATTTCAACAATGTGGAAATTGTTCTCATTTATTAAAAGTGGAGTTGTGTTTAGTATTTCGCATTGCTTTTCAGATAGGGGCAACTTTTGTTCAAGTGCATGAGCATGTCGTCACGTAACACTTTATTAAAGAATGCAATTTCCATGTACACAAATGCGATTCAGTTCTTGTTGATTTCTACATTCTGTTCACCTGAGAGTGCACATAAAGTCCCACTCAGCCTAAGACATATTTCGCGATATGTCTTAGGCTGAGTAGGACCTTATGTCCAATCTCAAATAAACACGTAACGTTTTATTAAAGAATGCAGTTTACATATACACAAATGCATTCAGTTCTTGTTGATTTTTACATTCTCCATTTCTTCAAGTAGTGACTCTTCTGCCTGCTCTTATTTCAGGTAAACGTTTTTTTGTGTGTGCCGAAAAGTGAAGTTTTAAATATTGCTTGATGAGGATTCCAAGCACCCTTTGCCTCACAGACAGACTGTCTCACGTGCCAGTCGGCTTGTTTTTCCTAGGAGAATCTGTGTAGAGAAAAATTATTGAGTTCAGTGAAAAAAAGAAAAGAAAAACAAGCTCAGGATATGCAAATTTTAAAGCAGTGATATACATATTTTTGGTTCTTTGTTGTACATTTTCCTTTTGTAATTTATTTCTTGTGTCAGGAATTTTGTAATTAACAAGCGGGGATCATCCGAGGAGTATTTCTTGAGACAGTAATTGTTGATATAATTGATTCGAAACGACCCAAGCAGTATTAGTTACATGTGAGTACTCATTTTTAAAAGTACTGTTTGCTTGTATCAAAGAGAATTCTAAGGGTATAAAAGTGGTAAAATTGATTGGTTCAGATCTTCTGATGAAAACAAATCGCGATAGTAAGAGCAATGGGAAGCACTGAAATTCATACAACTGACGGTCTATTAAAATTGGAATCAGTGAGGTTATTTTGTTTTTCTTTCTTGACGTTTTTCAAGTCAGATCGTTGTTCATTGTTAATGACAGATGACATAAATATTAGTTCAGCTGTTTCACATTTTGGAGAGCGTCTCTGTTTCTCTTTGTTCTGCTTGTCGGGGAGAAAAAAAAGCCTTTTTTGCAAAAGATGCTTTGCGTGATGACGCCAAACCGTGACAGAACACAGAACTCTGTAAAACAGATTCAAACAAATCGTAGCTTCCGCCGTTGCTCTGGCACCAGTCTCGTTAAATCTTGCAAGTGACAGTCTGCGGAAGAATTTGCTCTGCTTTCAGAACTCATTGTTTTCTTACAAAATGCTGCCAGAAACAAGGATGTTTAAATTATTTTGGATGATCCAAAAGGCAAACTCTTTATTATGTAGAGACTTGACTTGTTCCAAACCTTTAAATGCATGATCTACGTATGCCATTTCAAAGCGATTCTATTTTATAATGTATAGAGAAACACAATGTAACCGCCATTTTGTTTGGGCCCTAAAGGCATAAAAAACCCCAAAAAATTTATATATTTGTTTGTATATTTAATGAAGAAGTACTGTGGCTCTTTGCTAAACACTGCCAGGGTGAATATTGTGATTATTTGTGTACTACTGTCATAATTTTACTTTATGAAGATTCTGAAGGTAATGAACCGACTGTATGTTATTTAATGAGTTTTGTTTCTCGTACTAATGCATATCATGTTATCAAAATTTTCTGAGCTTGGGAACTTCGGCATGGAATAAAAACACGTGTAAATATTTTAAAGTCACTCGCAGTGTACATTGCATTTCATCTTTTTTGTGTCCTGTTTTGTGTCTTCTGGTTGCAGAAGTTGTAAAATAAGAACAGTTTTTGAAACATTACCATGAGTATTTCGAATTAACAGCTCAAAGCTAAGACAAAAGTCGTAACTGAGGCCAGAGAACAGTGCAGACCAAACCAATATGCACTGTACACAATATTGTCGTCATTGGTTACGTCACTTAATATTTTCATTTTGTCCGTAACCGTGCGTGCGAAATGAGACCCTTTCATGGTTTGTACGCGTACTTTTAGCGGTCGTCTAACCTTTAAACGAGGCCCCTAAAAACTTCTTTGAAAGTCTGCAAGTGTGAAGTAGGGGTAAGAAGGGATGATAGTAGATGCCAACACCCCCCCCAAATAAAACGTCGTTTAATTTACTCATTTCGTTTTGTCACTTTTTTTATGTTGTCTACTTTTGCCTGATTTTGAGGCGCGCTTGCAACGTTCTCATGTGACGATTTCCAGCAGCGTGCAGAGAGCAACCGTCATGTACCCAGACGTCTCGGCATTATTTAGAATTCTATGCAATAGCAGTGTTCACATTCACTCAGCGCACGCGCACTAAATTTAAAAGGCGAAGGCAACACGAGGATCCTTCTCATGACTGAGGTGAGTTTTCAGCACCAAAAATGCTGTTTTTACCCTCTTAATGACTCCAGAAATGCTCTTTGGTTGAGTCTTCTTAATCTTGGTTCATTAGTGTGATGACTGAAACAGTATTTCAGCGAGGACTCGTACTGAGGTGTATTGTATTTGTAGAATAATCATGATAATCCTAGCCCAGGTTGGAGAACGTCTACATTGCATTGCGACCATGGCGACTCGAGTCCAACCTGAAACCAGAAAATTCCACGTATAAGGCGTAGGGCCCACACGAATGCTGACCAACTCGTATATGTAGGTCTACGCAAAATTGTACACCGAACTATGCCATAATATCAATAGTGCGACACGTGTGAGGACGTCTGGTTGTATTGCCCTTGCCTTCTATACATTGTAGGCCTTATGTTGGATTTTCCTCCCAACTTGATTCCCACCCAGTCTGGTAGGCACACTGTTCTGTGTATCCGTGATACATTTTAATTATGTCAAAATGGGTTTCGGGGTTTTCTCCGTCGAACTTAATAGGCGAATGCTACACAACTTGCACAAAACTTTTCAGACAAATTTTTCTGTCAGAGCAAACTTTGGACTTGGCAAATTACTGATATGTTTATAACAAGAACCTTAACTCTAACAGTAACAGTCCCAAATCCTCCAATTTCAATTCAATTTTACATACACCCTTGAGGGTTAGGGTTTATTGTATTTTCAGGAATGAAAATAATGAAAAACTAAAGAAAATTTCCTTTTTATAGAATCTTGTATTCTTGTGAAAGCTCTTAGTTTTAAATCCACAATGGAAAAAATGGATCATCCCATTGTATTGATTGTTCCTTTGATTCTCTCTCAGCTTGACGAGGACAACTGCCCACATGGATGCTTGGAGAAGGGTACTCTATTGGTTATGAACAAGAGTAGTTGGACATATCAAAAAGGTAACATTTTTAGGGAAGAATTCCATATGTGGACACCAGTAGTCATTCCCGGCAGCGACCTATCAGCTGTCAGAAAGCAGAAACATGTCTAGAAATGTTAAATTTAGGAGGGAAAAAACCAAGTCGTTTACTTAGAAAACACTTTGAATTTTTCAAGCCAGTCCTATAGGGTTTGTTCACAGGCTGTCAAGTGGCGTCTGTATATGGAACTCTTTCTCATTTTATTCTGTTTCTGACGGAAGATTGGCAAGTGATAACCAATGAATCCACAGTCAGTACGTAGCTAGTGGATCGTCAGTTTACGAAGCATTTCTTATTATTGATACAGTGAAATCTCATTAAGTCAAACCTTAAAGGAATGGCGAAAAAATTGACTAGTCCAAAGGTTGAGTTACGTGTACATGTAAGCAAGGTTCCTGATTTGTTGCAGTCAAGTCAGGCAAGTACGTGTAGGGTTTCACCGCTGCCTGCCAATTCTCATTGTGTCTTGTTTTGACTTCAGTGGTGCATTTTTGGTCGCAATTAACTGTTTCGTGCTGTCATTAATGTTGCTGTTATCAAAAGGCCAAACAAAAAAATAGCTGTGTTTTCGGTTACCCAACCCAACCTAGAAAATCATGTGGAACCTATATCTTTTTACTTGACAAATCAATAAAATATAAAAAGCCTAATTTTGTGTACATGTACATCGTCCTGTACATTGTTTTGTTGTATTTTTTTTGCATGAGATGGACGGCTCTTATGTGTTTGTATTTCAACAACCAGCTGCTTTACTACTCAATCACAGTGCTGATATGTAGCCTAATATTGACGTGCACATGCATTAATCTGACAATGACCTAGTACATGTACCTGCTACAAATATATGCGCCCCCACCAAAAAAATACAGACCATCATGCAACCCTTATTTTTAGGCTATAAAAATTTAGAGTAAAAAAGCACCCTAATTTATTTTTCAGTGTAATAGGAAACACAACTAATTTTTTGTCTGGCCAAAGGGTATGCTTTATCAATAGTAGATAATATTTTTCAGTGTCTAACATCAATTTTTTGCCAATTTTTTTGCATTCCTACAATAATTCTGATAGCTGGATTGGCTCATTCAGTATGTTTTGCCAAAGGGTATGCTTTATCAATAGTAGATAATATTTCTCAATTTCTAGCATCAATTTTTTGCCAATTTTTTGTACTCCTACAATAATTCTGATAGCTGGATTGGCTCATTCAGTATGTTTTGCCCAGCGGCATTTTTACTGCAGTGTGCCACTCGCAGCGACTTGAGAAAAGTTGAGGACTACTTGTTGCCCGGTTCCCTGAGTCTAGAATGGCTCATTGTGATTCATATCATATTAACCTCCTGGACCAGTCTCACTTTGGCGATTTTGCCCGCGCTGTGTTTCGGCAAGCTCGATGAACTTCATACGAAAAGTTTCACAAAGTTCTCTGGAAGTTAACATTTCCCAAAGAGAGTTTTTTTTTCAAATGACATATCAAAGGATTCCCACTACAGTTTGAAGAAATGAGTACTTTTTTCAGGGGTGGAAATATCGTAGTAGCAGGAAGCGATTGAGAGTGTTAGCACATTTCTGCTGCTGACCAATACAGCACAGCGTAATTTTCTTTGTGATGCCTAGGGCCTACACTGTAGCTCCCCAGAGCGTGGTTATCTTGAATGCTGAAGAATAGTGAACTGCAAGACATGTATACTGGACCATGCATGTAGTCTTTGAGACTGGGTGTGATATCCCTACTTCAAAGGCACAGAATGATTCATGACTTATACAGACACTCAGTGGCTGTTCACTCCATAGATTCACAGCACATACCACACATACTGTACATGAATTGCTTCGTCACGCCTGTCCAGTTGCTTGTGCCGTACTAAAACAGCCCTTGGGATCTGTACGTTTTCGCTGTCTGGTTCCCAGACCAAAAGACTCTGACAGGGTTTATCAGGGATGTGGAAATTCACCTTAGCTGATTTCAGCATTTTGGTTCATCAGATTTTTGCTCTGCATTTTGGCTTTTTTATGTACTCCTGCTCTCTACAGAAATGATTGGAGCCTAGCTTTTTACTAGCTTGCTTATGAACGTGGTAATGCACGAGTACATGTATATGGCCGTTATAAACCCCTGGTTTATCAGGTGTTCTGTCAAGGGTTAATCGGCACAGTAAAATGAGTAGCAGTGCAGCCCCCCCATCACCAGGTGCACAATTTGCATTTTATTCCTAAGTTTCCAATGTTAGCAGACACACGTATGATTATGTTCACACAGAGCATCAACATTTCTTTCTCCTAGGATTTGTATAACTCACAGTAGGCATGAAGCAATAGATGCCACCATGCTCATTTGCCTCGCACATTTCCAGTGTGTGTTCATATGACCGGCACTTTGAATCAGTTAGAGGGTGCATGCTGCAACTTGGCCAGTGGTAACGAAATGACCAACTCCGAAGCCGAATATATGCTCAAATTATCTTTGTTGTGCAGTCACATGGTCACGGCAAAGAGCCAATGATCGGACTGCTGGACATGTAGGATACGACAGTAGCGGTCAGGTTTATACATGTACATGTAACTCTGAACTTTCAGACGCCAGGATTCCTTGCAGCTTTGGGCTTGCAATTGTGAGTTCTCTGACCACAGTGGTAGCCAGCGGTGCAACCCAGAGTGAAAGAAAAAAAACACAGCTTTGGGTTGGCATTTTAAGCTCAAGGAAAAGTGTCCACGATCTCTCTAGTCCTTCTCTCTGACTCCTGGCGGTTGTTTCTTTTTCAGACTGAGCAAATGAAATTTCAAATTAATTAAATGCCTCCATTGCTTTGGGTGTTCCAAGTTTCTGTGTGCTTACTTTGATTAATGTATAACATGTACATGTAAATGGTGTATTAAGTTTTTCGAAATGTACATGTAATTTAATGAGATTTCACTGTACTGAATAAAAGATGGCTAAGAATTGATGTCAGATTTAAATTCAGTGCGCTCTGACTCAAAGCATTATGATAGATCTCAAACTTCCCATCCAACTTGTTTGTGCTTTGAAAGACCCACAAGAGTGTTGCACGAGCTACAGGAAAGCTAATTTCTCGTCCACAGACAGTCAAAAATGGATAATTGTGATGATTGTGTCTATGTTTCTCCTTTAGGCTGATCATGAGGACAACTGCCTGCGTGGATATCTATAGAAGTGGTGCCCTGCCCATCTGGAACGAGTTCTTGGACTCGTCAAAAGGTACAATTTTCATTCTCGTACAATACCATAAGGTTTAGGGCCAATATCAAGAAGTTTTGTTCATGTATGTTTCTGACAGGAATTACAGTGTAAATTGAAAATGAGCAATCCTTTGATATCGTGATTCATTTGGCTCAAGAGGAAATGAGAACAATACGTAGACAGATATTGAAGTAAACGTGTGGTGGGGAAAACCAAGAAAGTGACGGCCTTCCCGCGCAAACTGCGAAAGCGCGCGAGGAAGCCCAGCCTGTCATTGGTCTGTTCCGCGTACAGGCTGATCCAGATTGGTGTGGACCATACTTACAATGCCCGTTCTCACTCCCCCTGGACCCAAATTATGTTCTTCGGTGACAAGCACTGAAAAACTGTATTATCGTTATTCATTTTCATAATGTGAGCATTGCAAAAGTGTTTGCGAGGAGTACCTCAGGAACGAGTACAGACATGAAGCCTATCTGTAAACTACGGTAGTTGATCGTCACTCCATGGAACGTTTCTTAGAGTTACACGTGTTTCTGGTAATGAAACCAGCCATTCCTCAAAAGCATCCATTGCACTGTAGCTCAAAAGCCTGAAAAAAAGGGAGAAGTACTAGAGTTTACGTCTGCTTTGTACAGAATGCAGAGCTGGGTTTGCTGTAAGGAACAATAAATGGAGTAAAATGTCAACAACAGTCAGTTGAAGATTAAAAAAATTCCATATTAAATCACTAGTTGACGTCATCATAATGTTGTTGTAACGAATACTTTTACCAGGTCTTTACATGTCATAGAAGTTTCAAGCTAATCTGACTTCGAATATTGCAAAACAATACAAGTGTACGGTGTGGATAAAAGTACTGAGAAAAAAATTGAATCATAAAAAATAAATTAAAAAATCATGTGACGATGTCATCATTATGTCATTTCATAGTTGCATTGCTGAATATGTTAGACACCTTTCCACCAACTTTCACGACAGTCTGATGTGTTTTTACATGTGAAACACAAATTGATGAGTTTGATGATGTCATGATGTCACAAAAATTTCCTCTGGGGGTGCATATAAACTTCGCCTTACAAAGGTCTTGCAAATTAATTTTGAGAATGTACTTTTTGTGCTCGTGAGATATTATTGATAAGAAAATTGAATCAAGAAT
>NW_019091360.1:1718836-1728931 GCF_001949145.1 Acanthaster planci
AACCCCCCCATCCCCGCTCCGCCCTGCGAACTTGCGTAGAATCGGATCTGAAAAGAGCTACAGCGGTTCAAAACCCATTGGACAATGGTGCAACATTTTGGCGAACACAACATGAAAAGAAAAAAGGAAAAGAAAATGTAAGATAATCCATGTGTGAAAACTGCAAAAATGATGCAAAAAGGTTGCAAATATGATGCAAAAATGTTGCAAAAATAATGCAACAATTAGAAGTAAATTGAACTTTTATACGGAAAGTGAAACCTTTGTATTTTATCGTGCAGAGTTCCGGCAATCATGGAAACTCCTGAAAAAATGAAATTGAATTTAAGTTTCCATTTCTAGGCAACAGAAAGTCGTGCAATTTTGTAAAAATGACAGAAGTCATGGAAAGTTCAAGGAAATTTGAGAAGACCAATTTATTTTAAATGTAAGACTCTGAGTTTTAGAATAAAATAAAATGTGGATGCATCCCAAGCAAGACAAGAATCCACACTAGAGAGTGAAATCATGGTCGGACATCGGACTTTTTCCGAGCACTTATTGTGTTTGTCCAAACAAAATCAAAGGTACTCGTGCAAACTGTCTGACTAACATATCAATAACAGCTCTTAAAATAACAACACAATAAATGGGGTTATGGCATCGATTTATTATTAGTTTTGTGTTAGAATGACGTCAATTATGCTCAAGGCATTAATCAGGGCTAATCGCTCATCATCGGGTGAACACACATGTGTATATGCACAGACATGAAATCGCCCAATAATTCTTTGCGCATCATAAAATGTAGGTCACGTTTTTGGTCTAATTTCGCACTCTGCACGCAGTGACATAAGATTCATTAAACTCTGAATACATTATCATTCATGAGCCAGGAGCAAGATTCGTTAAGCACTAGGCCACAAGGAAATTTGTTATGCTCTGAGGGCAATCTGAACGAAATGAAAATCTAGATCAGACAATAATCTATGTGTATGTTTTGTTTGAGAAATGCCAGTAATGTCAGCTTGCATGGGATTGAGTCAAGGACTTTGTTGATGTAACACAGTTGTCAGTGTGGCTTGAATGACGGAACACGTTGCACCCTATGGGACACATGCAGTGCTCAGATTACACTGGTGATAATTGGAAAAACTTTTTTTGTTTGTCCAGAAGCCCTGAATGCGGGTGCAGTAGTACTGTCTGACCTCCATCACAGCCAGATTGGATTTGACCATTTGCCTTGTATCTTGACCAAAAGCAAGAAATAGACTGCCTTGAAATTTCAATGCTGCCTTCCTCTAGCAAAATGTTTGCCTTCAAAATTCTAGCAAACAGGAAAGATTATAGATTGATTCTCCTCTGTTTGCCATATTGGGAGATGCGTATTTATGAAAGTCTTGTGATCAAGTACAGAGAACACAGGTACATGTATGCAATTTCAAGTCCAGAGAACATATGACTTCAGTATCAACATGTACATTGTACCTGTATATATACATGTATACTAGTTATAAAGAAAACTAGGAGTGAGCATTTATGAAAATCTTTTCCCACTTGCGTGAAAATCTTTAAAAATCTCCAGATTTTTCCACATGTGAGAAAATCTGTGAAAATTATTTCCCTTTTCTTCCCAGTTTGCAAAAAAAATCAGTTAAAGTCTTCTCTTGATTGTGTGAAAATCTCTGCAAATCTTTTTCCACTGTGAGAAAAGGTTATCACAGTTTTGTGAAATGAAAGTTAATTAATTCCCCGGCAGGGCTCACAAAATTTTTTAAAAATGGAGTTGCCCTTCATGCAGGGGAGTTTAAAATCTGGTTGCCCGAATTTTATTTTGAGTTGTCTGACAAGGAAGTTTTTGCCCCACGTGGTCTCGAAGCTTTTAGTAATTAGGCCTCCAGTCATTTTCCTAGTGAAGGATTGCTTGATATAAATACCCACCATTTTGCTATTGCTCTGCAGCATTTCATGCTGAGACAACCTCTTGTCGGAAAGGTAAACTAAAAGTCTTGCAGTACAGATTTTGTTCTCACAGGAGTACAAAAAAAAATCAATGCCTGAAAAAATTACAGGTTGGTAGGTTACTTACTACACAAGATTCCATGAAAGTTATAGATAGTAAGAGATATGTACGTGATGTAATGGGTTTGTCAACTTTGCAGCGTGGGGGGGGGATTTATGGTCGAAGGCTCACTGAGCATCAAAGTTGAGTCAAAATTTATGCAGGCTATCCATTTTAATGCACAGACTTTCTAATTTATGAACTAATTCCCTTTAATTTATAAGACATGCTTTATTAGAAAATATGCTTGTTACAATTTTTTGGCTGAGAAATGGGTTTACGCTTGACTATACTTTTTATATGTAAAGACATTTTTGAAGCAATCCGGAACTGGCTAAACCAATCCAGAACTGCGAAAAGTGTCATCACTTTTGTTGATCCAGTAAGACAAATTAAAAGCTTAAAATTTGAAAACATTTTGAAGTAACTTCTGCATACATGTACAAGGTAGATCTCCGATCCCACGTTTCATTGGAATTTGAAGATAATTGAGCCGTGTTTGTCTGAATATAGTTTTCGCAATCTGCAACAAGGAAAACGACTGAATATAGACACGGCTGGGGCCGCTGCATTTGTCATGTCAGTGATTCGACCAGACGTATTATGGTGCACGATTTGACTGGACGTACCACAGTGCACCTATCCCAACAAGTACAGTCATGCAACATCAAGGTTAAGGATGTCAATCTTGTTTCGCTGTCTTTCTTGTGATCTTTTTTCTCAACACGGTACTGAAATGGCTAAAATGCCAGTATTGAAATGCAATTGCAAAAACTGTGTTGCCGAAAACAGGTGCTAGCCCATCGGGCTGGCAGCCTGGAACAGTTGGTTGTCCTGCAAAATATTTTGGTTGTCCCGGGACGTCGGATTTACCGATTCTGCGAGCCCTGAAAAGACTAAAAGTGGGAAAGAGTTTCCTATTTGCAGATTAACTTTCAATTGCAATGTACTGTATAAAAAAAAACCTACATGTAAGATGAATACAGAGTTACACTTTAATCAGACTTGAGGTTTCAGAAATGTTGACCTTCAAAATGTCAGGGTTCAGTGCACATCATCAGCCTAATGTTTTAACTTGGTTTAAGTTAAAGATTGGGTTTAAAGATGATTAAAAGTACATGTAGGTTTAAGTTGGACTAAAATTGATTTAAAAATTGTAGGCATCGGTTAACCAATCTGGCTTTCTGATGTTCAGTTCCATCACTTGATCATCACTGATTAGGTGATTGGGCACTATCCTGTCACCTGGTGTATCGAACACTAATCCATTACATATTCAGTGCAGTACAGTGTACATGTACAGTACCATTGCAGAAGTGTATAACAAATTAACAATGCTTGCCGGTGCATGACACCGTGCAGGCTTAAGCTCTGTGAATGGGATAAGCATCAACAGTAACACAAGGTTCACCATAAGACAAGGTCTTTTGGAGGGTCCCTTGGAGCTCGTATGTATTTGAATATGTATTTGAAGTTGGCGTGAACTTGCTTTGAACGGTGTTGGTCTTCTGTAAATGTTGCATAAAATGAGACCGTTGTGCGTGTCATGAAATACTTAATGGCCCTCTAGTGGCAGGTGGAAAATGAAGAAACTACATTTCAATTGATGTTTGTGGCAAAATTTGATGTAATTGCTTGAAAAGTGGTTGATATGATGACCTTCATGCAGACAGTACAGGAGTTAAATTGATGACGTCAACGGATTGGAAAATACAATTAAAAGACCTTTCAATTTTAACAATTGCTGAAAGAAATCAATAGTAAGTGGTGCCACTCTTGATTTCCTCAAATCAAATAGAAAATGCTGGCATTGAGCCAGCCATTGGCGTTGTCTCATTATAAATACAGCGGACCTGCCGATGATGATAAAAACGCCTGTAGTTGTCTGTAGATGCTTGCGCATCCAATGCCTGTAACATTGTAACTGCTGAGCAGTGCTGCTGTGCTGTATGGTGTGGTGTGAATGCTTAAGTGCATGCACATGTATACACGTCCATGGTTTCGTTGACTCGTACATTGACTTGTAACTAGTCCATAACCAAGTGCCTTAGCTAAGCCAGAGTATTCATCCAGTGTTTAAGACGCACTGTGCTATCAAAGTGGAAACCTCGGTTGAAAGCCACCCATTGCGGGCTTATTCAAATTTTTTCTGCCCCATACAAATTTGTTAGGTTTTCCTTGTACTTTCTTGAATTGATTTCTGTTATTCGTCGTAGAATAACTGTAAACAGATTGCGGACCTTCATGAGTCGTCCCATCCCAATGTACTCCATCTTTTCATGTTGAGATGCATTGAGCATCCTAGCACCATGCATAATTATGATTAAGCTCGTCACAATCAACCAGCCCCAAACCGTAGTGATCCCTGCCCCCAAATCTGCCGCTCAACCAGTTGTACCAGCGGGTGAATTTCAGTGGTTCTTTGTGGTAGCCATGTGACTGCGCTATCCCCGCTTTCAAGTTAACCCTGATGGTAGCCTCAGCTAGCCCAGATGTACCGGTAGCTTTTTGATGCCTGCAGGCCTGGCACCTGATCATAAAGCATCATTGCAAAACGAGAAATAATTTGCAGCAGTTTGCCTTGTTTATTTCGTTAAAAAATAGAGCAGATACATGTACCTACAAGTAGTACTTAAGAATGATATAAAGTCCTATTAAAACCCTTACCCACTAGGGCCTTTTTACTAAGGCACATCCTCAATCTTCCAAAATCCTCCAATTGCCCGACTTCATGCAAAAACTGCATTCATCCTCAATCCTCCAAAATCCTCCAGTTTTGGGGCTTATGCACAAAATGAAAGGTACCTGAATCCTCAATCCTCTAAAATCCTCCATGGCCGTACTTTGTTTGTTTGTTTGTTTGTTTGTTTGTTTTGGTCTTTTTTATTTTGGGGGAGGGAGAGGGTTAGGCTAGGTTGGTTGCTGGGCTGAAGCTGGTTTTTTGCAGATTTGGCAAACAGCTTTACTTTTGTCACAAACAAAGCAGACATGTGCATTTGTTTTAACTCACTGCAGTTGAGGATTGTGTATTTTATGACCAGCAGCAGTGAACAATGGAACACACTGTCCTTGGGTACATGTATATTGCAAACAGTATAATGTGTGACCATATGCACCACTATGTGACCATTCATCCTCAATCCTCCGAAATACTCCAGCTTTTAAATCAGCATTCATCCTCAATCTTCCAAAATCCTCCATGTTTCAATCACCATTCATCCTCAATCCTCCAAAACCACCCGGAGGATTTTGGAGGATTGCGGTGGTTTAGGGTTGGACTACGTGTAAATACCTGTTAATACACCTTTAGTTTAGATTGAAATGAAATTTGTTAATTTTGTTAACGTTGTAGGAATGTGCAGATAGATCAGACTTACTCTGAGCAAAAATCGGAAACCTTGCTGAACTAAAAAAAATGGATACCACCAGTTTTTTTAATTTGTTCTGCTAGAATTCAACTTGAGTAGAGCTTGCTTTTAAACCTAATAATCCTTCACCTTTTGGAAGATTGAGGACTGTTGGGGAACCCTTAAAAATCCCTTGTTTTAAAATTACAATGTGCACGGCCAACGTTGTTTCTCAAAGGAAAAGTTAAATGTGTGGTCTTCCTTCCAAGCGCAAGGCTTTGTGCAGTGGTGTCTTCAGGCATGCGATAATGGTGATCATATTCCTTTTAGACTTGCACAGAGACTGTTAAACCTTGGATGGTGATTATTTTACATTTCACCCAGCGATGTTGCTTTGTCACTGTGACCATAGCATAACTAAAATCTTGGGTAACTTTTATCAAAAAACTACCTTATAATGATCCACAATTGGATATCTTGTTCAGTTGGGTGTTGTTTTTCAAATGGTGCATTTAAGCTTTAAACTGAAAGGAAGCTGCTAGCTAGTCCCTCCATTGTCCCTGCTGATGCGTATTTCACATCTGTGATCTTATCATGTGTGTCAGAACTACAGAAAGGTTTGCACCGTATATTTCACAAAATTAAGACAGAAAAATTGCACGTTTGTGTCATGAACATTTAGACAGTGCTGACTAAAATCTTGAGGAAAGTACTGCTCCTGCACATTAGAAGAAAAATCAGTTTAACCGCTTGCCTCCTGGGTTTCCGGATCCGGGCGCCTTGGGTTTGCAAGCATAGCCGGGGTGTCTGAAATTGGACAAAGGAGCTGGACCTTGTAACGAAAGACCGTACTCGGAACAAGAGACCGAGCTGCGGGAATTTGCCATCATTTTTCAATTGTCATTAGCGGATGTAATCCGTCATTGTTATGAAACATGCTATATTATCTGGCAATTCATGGCGATGGTATATATATTTTCGTATCAGAACAACCTTTAATGGGGACTGGTTTGTGGTCTGATATCAGCTAAAGTGATCACATGCTGATAAAAATTCACTTTTTCAAACTAATGAATACTGGTTCTTTCCTCACATGGAAGTGGCAAAGCCAAATCAGCTTTACCTTGAAAATTATTTTTAAATGTCTCTCCAAATGAACGCATCTCGAACTTCAACTGTGACACCATTAACGGTTTTCTGTTACTGACCTTTCAAAGTTGGGAGGCAATGTAACTTTTTGGCACACAAAACTTGCTGGTTTATTTGAGTAGCATCTTTGGAGGCCTTTGAATTCTGAACTGTTTGTGCTGTTGGAAAGCTCCGTGAAAGTTCAGCATGGGTTACAGGGTAGCTTACAATTTCTCTTCCACAAACGGAAATGATAATTTTGTTTCTTTGATTCTCCCTCAGGTTGACGAAACCGACTTTGTAGATGCCGGTAGAAGGGATGCCCTCTCCACTTCGAACGAGACTTTTTGGACTTGTCAAAAAGGGTAAGATTTTTCATCCTATTTACAGCAAAAGTTTTTTTTTTCAGGCCAATTTGAAGGGTTTTGCTTACTCAGGTGTGTGTCTGACTCCTCATTCCACTTCTTATGTCAGCTTGCCAGTGGGATTCGAACCTGGGTCACAGGGTTGGAGGGTGAGGTGGAAAGTACGTTACCAGAAGTGAAGATTGGCGATATTAACTGACTTTTTAAAATGAAATTGTCAACCCCCCCCCAAAAAAAGACACCCAAACCACCCTGCAAATACACAGAATGTTGGACTGAAACTGAATTCCCATGCTCATGTGTTCATCACATTCATCATTCATGGAGCCAGGCCTTGACCTTTACAGTGGTCACCAGCAGTCATTGTCGCGATGCCCCAGTGCACAGATCGCAGTGCCCTCCAAGAAAAACCGTTTCATCGCAGCCAAGAACAGAGCATAATGCACAGACAGCATTGCAAACAATCAATTGGATGGATTTACAAATGATCTGTTTGATTGGACCCTCAAAACTTAAAGGTCGAGGCCTGTGAGCTGAAACATTGGTTCCTAAAATTAAATGTTCAGGTCGTAAGTGTGTACATATTTTATAAACCCAGACTATAAAGATTTCTTATCATTATAACTGAAATAATGGAAACTGCACAGTATTTGCACTGTGATTGTACCAAATATTGTGGGATGTTTTAGGAATTTATCTTCATCCCCCAATCTCCCCTCAGTAATCAGCAAAACTTCAAACGTGGCCTGAAGACCTTGTGCTTTATTTAAATTGGGCCAGGATGTTAACTTCTACTGAAGGCTTCAGTTATGGAGATTTGTACAGATTTTGGTTCTCTGCAGTGTCTGTTTTTAATCCTTCTCCCTTGAAAGTCACTATATTGCCTGCTTTCAGAAATCTGCTTCTTTCATGTTCTATACTGCTTTTAATTTTTTCCCTTTTCACTCCAACTTGCTCACTTACTCGCCCACCACCCATCCCACCAAAATGTTTTTTGATATGGTTATCTGCACCTTGCAGCATTCACGGTTACCAAATGCTGTCAATTCAAAAGTAGGGGTTTGCTGGCTGAACTGGGCATGTCCAGAAACCTCTTCCACTACTCAAATTCAAATTTGACCTGCATGGCTAATGAGGGCTGTCAAGCTGCTTGCAGACAGTGCTTGGGCAATGCCCTTTGTTCTGGTCTATGGCTTGTTACGTAATAAGGCACTGGTTTTCAATAGTGAAAAAGCAGCGTCCAAAAAGCCAGCACATTTCTGTAGTGCATCATGGAGGAAGGAAAAAGACATGTACATGTATCCCAATATGTACCTGGTGTTTGAGCAGATATAAAAGCTTGAACACTGACAAATTGCCTTCCTGGTTTGTATATTTACCATCTCAGTTTATTCTGGAAACTGCCAACTTACATGCTTTGCATTTATAAATCTTTAATAGTTTTATACATGTACAATTTAAGTATCTCTCTAATGAAAGTGTAAACAAACTGTTCACAAGTTATACATATGATTGTGAGTGCACACTTTGTTCTCAAAATACAACATAATTAAAAGTCCCTTCATTTTTTTGTTGCTTTTCAGAACTCCCCAAAGAGTGCCTAACAGCAGTCTACCCTCATCAGAAGTCCAGGAATCAGACGAGGTTAGCATGCACCTGCTCCACTTTGCTGCCCGTGCTGGTGGCCATTAGGGAACACAGCGCAGGTTTGTGGGCTGCATCAATGTTACATTGGTTGTACTTGTGACCGGCGGAGCAATGAATTCAGGAAGGTCAGAAAGGGGTGAGTTGTTATCAAGTCATTTTCTTCGTTTCAAGAATGTTTCATGTCACTTCATACATGTACATGTAGATGCAAGGATCCATTTGGATGTTGGTTAATTTTCAAAAGCACCACCAAAAAAGCCGCAGCAGCAATTCCAAAAACAAAAAGACGTAAAATTTGTCAGTTTCTGTTGTCAGTTTCTACCATTTTCAAATCTTCGCGCTGCAGATATTGGCTGCTTTTAACATAACCCACCAAAATTTGGCAGTAGAAAAACACAAAGCGCTCTATGAATTGTCAATTAATTTGGGTCTTTTTATTCACCGGCGCTGCAAACATGTACATGTGTGATTTGTGGTTGTCAAATCTCAGGTTGTTTGGGTCAATTCAAAGTCAAGTTTCACATCATAGCAAAGTCAAGAGTCAAGCTTTATGTTGGTGTGTTTTTACTTCAAGTGTGTAAACAGGCAATGTTGAACAATACACTTAGCTGTACAGTTCAGAGCGTACTGAATTTCCTCTGGCCATTGGATTTTTATTGATGAGGTCCTACTTAAGAAGTCCAAAGTATTGCATTCACATTTTCCTTTCTAAACTCATGGCCCTTGAATCCTGCTTTGAGTATCACTACGTCTTTTTAATTTAACTACCAGTAAGACAAAGAGTAAGACAACTGATCCATGCAATACGTTGTCATAAACTGTAATTAAAAGATTTTGAAGAGCCCTAATACTTGTACTTGTAAGTCAATTTCATTTAACTGTATTCCTTTCATTTTGGAAATCTTCCATTCTGGCGATCAGTTAGCACTCTCTCATTCCCAAAGGTCCATCTTGCCTCATCCTTCAGAACCTGCAGTCGGACTAAAAAAATACAAAATTTTAAGTCAGCAGAAAATATTTTTGTGTGATAATTCAACTCTTGTTGTTTGACGTTCCTTAAAGATACTTCTGGCCTCTTAATTGTTTCAAGATTTATGATGACACAATGTTAAATGAAAGTCAGGACCTCAACAAAATTCAATGCAACATGAAACACTTGAAATAAGAACACACCAACATAAGGCTTGATTTTTAACTTTGTTATGGTATGAAGCGTGACTTGGAAAAGACGAAAAGAACTGATATTTGACCTCCACAGTGACATGAAACGTTCTCGAGACTCGAAGTAAATGACAAGATAATAACTCTTCCCCTTTTTGTCTTCCTTAATTCATTGTTCCTCCTTTTGCAAGTACCACCAGTGCAACATTGATGCTCCACCAACTTGTGCTGTGTTCCCAATGGTCACTGTTGCACTGTTGGGGATGTGCGCGGCGGGGGAAGGGATGTGCGCGGCGGGAAGGGGCGCGCGGCTGGGGAGGGACGCGCGCAGCGGGTAGGGTCGCGTGCAACGGGGGAGGGACGCGTGGCGGGTAGGGGCGTGCGCGGTGGGGCACGCAGCGGGGTG